>VYZX01005299.1:344-24670 GCA_013401335.1 Brachypteracias leptosomus
TAAAAGCACTTTTGTCCAGTTAAAAATAATTTTGCTGAAGTAAACTTTAAAAAACAAGATAATTTCAATTTCTTAGGGAACAGAGAATCTTAGAAACAAGGAGTTTCACCTTTGTTTCTTTGTGATGACCATAAGCTGATATCATGGAGAAATGATTGAAACTCTATGCCTGTGTTTTAGTATCACATTAAAGCAAACTGCAATCTTTCTTTAAAAATAAATAAATAAATCTATGACCTCAAATAGATGACAGTTGCAAGGAGCTCCCAACACCAAATATCAAGTCAAAAGAAGTTATCTACACCATAATGAAACGAGAAAGGTAACTCTACAGGACGTCAGAGGCAACATCTCTGATCCTAACCAGCTGCCTTGCAGTGAGAACCTGCTCCAACACAAGTGCAAGGGCATGGGCTTCTGTGGCCATAGCAGTATCCCTAGCTAGTGCACACAGTTCTAGCAATCTCTAACCACAACATAAAAGCTCTTTGAGCTTCCCCACTATGCTCATCAATGTATGCAGGAAGCCAAGAGCATTTTAGCTGAAAACTAAACACTTTCCAGCACAGGACATTCAAACCAGCCTCTCTTGCAATTGCAAAGAGACAATCTACTCAAATGACCTATTTCAATATGGCGATTCTACCCCTAAATCAAAAACTCATCCCTGATTTGAAAACCTGATCACACAAAAACCATCATTGTATCTGAAATTTCCTGTTACATTTTGTCTTTGTGTTGACCACCACATTGCTTAACCTTATTTTGAAACAATTCAGACTACCTGTCTTCACAAACTCTGAATGAGTAGTTAGAAACCTTTACTAGACCATGAGCTATGAAAAGCCTTCAGTAAGTGTTTTTATACTGTAAATTTAATAAACAAGTAAATTTTGTCTTCAATTAAACAGTACTCTGTCAATAGCTTTAAATAAAACATGCTTATTTACTGCTGTTTTGAAAGCTGTTCATTTTCTCAAGAGAAGAATGCCCCACATGTTTATAGACAGAAACATGTATTAGAACGTTTTATGCTAAAAAGTATGTAGATTGCACTAACCAATAATCATAACTGATTCAGTGATTAGTGATTAAGTCGTTAATTATATGGCACCACATTTGCATAGATATCTTAGCTGCACTACCACTCAGATTTGATCCTTTCCTTCACATTCACAGGGGTCATTAGCTTAACCCTATAAAGACTAAAAGGATAGGATCTGTAAGATGTGAACAGCATTTTTACCCATGGCTTTGTTTGATTTATTAATTCCTGCACTAATAACTGTAGCAACATTATGAATTCTAAGCAGGAAACTGGTTCACATTTCACACATAAAACCAAGGCTGATTTATGTTGCCTATGTCTACACAAATTTGTATTTCAGTTGGGGTTTTGGAGTAAGCAATAGATATCCTGTTCTATTCAGCGACAGCTGACACCATGAGTGAGTCTACATATTCTGCTTTTGTGTCTATATTAAAACTTGTAACTATACCTGATGATCTTTTAGAAGTTAAAGCAATCATATGCACACACACAGAGTTATGAACATGCTCTTAGGAAAGTCAGTTTGTAACATTGGTTATAAGCTTGGCAAATGTTACCACACCCTGAGACAATAATGGACACAATGAATGTGATGCAATTTATGAGCATTTTAACTGTGTGTTAGTGAAGAAGAGAATGGCCATGGCTATTTGTCTCATTAACATTACTTTACCTGTGCAAGACCAGAATAACCTTCAGTTCGGGACTGGAGTCCTTTTTACATTACCAAAGCACTGTATAGGGTGATTAAACTCTTGACCTTTGGTCATCTGCAAATATTGGGTCAATACCCACTTTCATATACTTCTGTTGATCTAATTTTTCAAGCAGAGCGGAGATCAAGTACCAGGTATAAGTTCTGAAACTCTTACGGGCATCTACATAGACATTTTTGGAGGCCAAGGGCTACTATGTAGATATCCACTTCCTGTTCTGTAGTAATTCAGGTATTTACAGCCAGAGGAGAAGACCTGCCTCTGGTCTAAAAGCAGGGTTAATATTTTTTTGATTGCAATGCTAAGATAATTACCTTTGACCTTAACCTTTGAAGACAAGGTGACTTCTAGCAATAGTTTCATAGGTCCAAGCTAGTTTTAAAATATAGACAGCTTTTGAGAACATAAAGTTGAGCTGATATAACTCTTTAACAATTCCAATACAAACAGTAATTCAAGGCTTATCATAAACAACATAAAATTTAAATGAAAAGCTTTCCACATAAGCTTTTTTTCTAGAAAAGTCTAGCGGAGATATTACCAGTCTTGTTATAAACTGCATCACTAGATAAAATAATGAAAAAAAAATATGACTATGTAGATATATGTCACTTACATAAACTATTCTTGCAGGTTTTTGTTGATAGCAAGATTGCAGTTGCCAAGATCACCCACTTTGTTTTGTTTCTTTTTATAACCAATCCCTCTATCCCATCAGCTTCCCTTTCTTACTTGCAGCTGATTCTACATTTCTCTACTCTCCTGTGGGGCATCTCCAGCTCTACTTGATTTGATATATTTGTTCTTAAAATGGTGTCAGATCAGGCATTGTCTCTTCTGCTGCCCCGCTAACACTAGCTTCACAGGCTGTTACTGGGATGTTCTCAAAAGCATTTATGACACACTCCCAACTACCAGGAATGTTTCTGCAAACTGATGTCCCACTTTGACACTTTTCCCAGTGCCAAAATGAAACTATATTCTGCCATGATGTGTATGAAAATCCATTGTTACTTGTGGATGTAGCTAGGGCAAATTAATTTTTACTTAGCTGTCTGAAAAAAGCTTCTCATTGGTTTTGTTTGATTTAGATTCTTATATCATTTTGCTGGCCCAACATTTCACTCATCCTTTCCCACTTAGACTTAACTTAGACTTAACTTCCCTGATAAATCTTGTCTAGTTATGTGCTCATTCAAATGGGGGATAAAACTTTAAGCCTTTAGACATTACCATAAAAGAAGCAAGGAAAAAGCAGAATGAGATCAAAGCTCTGTTTTGTTTTCTCAAGAAAATGATTGTTAAACTGATCATGAAACTGTGAAAGATTTTTTTATGTCTTTCTGGCAATACTATGAGTCATCTGTTTGTTCTTTTTTCGTCCTTATCTTTGACGACCTACCTTGGCCATCCTGCATCCAAAACCAGTAATTCACCCCTGTGGTGAATCACCATTCAGGATTTAGATGTTTCTGATGAGTCATACTTAACCTTATAGAAAGTAGAATGTTTAGAATACATAAATTGTGCACTTTAACCATAGTGTGTTTAGATGTTCACGTCTGGAAAACAAAATTACATATTTCAATGTCAGAATTAAAATAAAATGTTGAACAGTAGTATCTACTTAAAACTCTGCATAAGTAAATCTTTTTTTTTTATTATTCAACTAAAAAACAGTGGTCAAAGCACATGTGAGAGAGAGCTCCCTTAGAAAATTTTTCTACCACTGCAGTTAAGGGCTTAACAATCATAAGGGCAAATATTTCAAACATCATGTTCCCCATCTGCAAAGCCTGATAATTTCAAAAACTCCCACCCACAAAACAAAAGTATTCATATCCAAATATTTAGAATGAGCTCAGGAACTGCATTTCATAAGTTAAGCACACTCAGATCCACTGTTCAGGAAAATTTATTTAATTACATTTCCTTTCATCTGCTTTTCTTTGCACTCCATTATACAATGCTAAGTGTCTACCTTCTGTTACAGAAATTCCCTGTGAGGAACAGTTACTTCTAATCAGCCGTCACTCCCACGTGCCTGCTCAGACCACCAATAATTAATGAGATAGCAGAGTTGTCTCCTTTTTTGTTTTAATTTCTGTTCTTATTTAAGAAAGGAATTAGCTCTTCAGAACAATGAGTATCAAAGAGACTGAAATGGGCAAATGGGACAAAATTAGGCGATGAGATTTGCAGGCAGTATGTTGTCAAAATAATTTGTTAGCTCCAAGGGGTGTACTAGGGGAGATATTAAACTGAAGCTATATCGCTACACAGCAAATTCAGACTCTAGTCTTGATTTGTCAGCAGGAGGACTCTGGCTGCTCTAAGTGCCTCCTGAAGTTTGCCATAACTGGCTACCTGACAAACCCTCCTTCTCCAGCAGTGAACAAAACACTGATGAGATTCTACTTATATTCTCACTCATTACCACTGAGACAGGGAAAACTACTGGAAATTGCTTAGTTTTGTGGCAGAAAGAACACAATAAGACCCACAACAGCAGTGTATCTTACCTACATTACCTGTGACGGACAACTACGTTTTAGTTTTGTTGGTTACAGTATAACTTCAAACTGTACTTATGAATGTTATGTAAGATATTACTGATAACAGTGACATGTAATGACCTTAATATTCAACTTTCTTCATTTAAATCTCTGTAGAAGTGTGAAAAGAGGCTGTTGACTTTGTCATGGTTTAACCCTAGCTTGGATTAACAAAGTGCAAATTAGTAAGGCTTTAACATACTTAAATCTTTCCAGATCAAAACATTAAGCATCTATCTCTGCTATATAAGATGTGGTTAGCACTAGAAATTATTCATTCTCTTGTTAAGATACTGACACTGAAACATGAAAATGTCTTAAATGTCTGATACTTCACCTACATGTTCAGCCTCCTATTTTTAGCTGAAGAATACAATGCGTTTGTGCTGATAGAAAACAACTGTAAAATGTAACAATGGATAGAGATTGCAGGTGTGCCTGATGTAAAATACTGCTGGTGCACATATACTACAGATATGCTCTTTTTGTTTGTTTAAACTTTAAAATGTATGTGGACAGAATAGAAAGACAGTATCCTAGTAAAAGCTGTCAGCATGTCTGCTCAACAGACACAACAGGAAATAGAATTATTAAGTCCTTTGTATTCAAATGCAAGTCTATAAACAATTTTAAACATTCCATAGATCATCACACATGTCAGAATATGCATACTTTACGGTCAGTGCACAAGGTAATGTTTTATAACAACTCAATATTTCAACCTCAAACAGAATACAATCATCTCAAGGTTGCTAAAGGCCATTTTCCAAAATGGTAACTCAAGTATTGAGTTACATACTGTGCCTTCCACCTTAAATAGGAAGAAAAATCCTAGAAAATTAAAAGTTACCTCAGACAAGGATGCAACAACAACTATTTGAAAGTAGTCCTGTAGCTCTGAACTTTGCCTTCATCCACAGACAACGTAGTAATACTACATAGTTATCCATATAATAGTGATTTTTGGCTAAGCTTTGAAGATAAAGTGCAAGTACATATATTTACACATCAAAAGGACACATGTGTGTGTCTGCTTATACGGAATTGTCTCTTATGAAAGTCTTACATAGCATATTGCGTTAACAAACTTCCTGCATAACTGGGCTGTTGTTGTGGAGTGCTATTCTCTCCCTATTATAAATCACAAATGAAAGATACACACTAAATAATCTGACAGTGGCCACACTTGGACTGCAAACTAAATGTGGGTCTTCCAAGTAATGTTATTAGTGCTCAGAGTGTTTAGACAACCATTCTTAATCTGCAGAGTGTGAAACACCAGTCTTATCTGTCATCAAAATAGATTTTTTTTTAAATGGCAAATAATAAGTGTGCCTATACTGACAGTGCTCATTACACCATGTTATATATAATTATACAGTCATCATAAACTAAATAATTTGAAAAAAATCTCCAACTGCTTCCTGTATCAAACCTCTACAAAAAAAGCAGAGGTTTGTTAGTTCTTATTTAGTGTTACGATATCCCACAACATGCTCATACTTAGTTTCAGTATTTAAGCTTGATTTCCTGATTTTAAATAAAGTAAGAGTTATTGTGGAGTTAAAAAGCATATTCCACTATTATGTGATATAAAATGTGACTTATCATTATGCACATAATAATTCACTATCCTCTTTACATTTATCATCTCCTCTTTCATTTTGACACACTTCTGGAAGGCAAACCTGTCTCTCTATCTACAGAGATGTATTTTTCATATCTGAAAGACGATGATCTGGGACTCAGACATGAAAGTCTTCCCAAGATTTTTCTTTCATTTTTAGGACCAAACACAGTAGACAGGTAAAAGCAAATTAAATGAAATCTTCTTTACAAAAGAGTGTTCTGCCCTTGTTTGACCAGTTAATTAAATTAAATGTCGAAAAAAGATAGCATGCATACAAAACATGTAAGTAGAGAAAACAAATAGAATCCAAACAGAAGATGTCACACAACATTTGAAGCACACTCAAAACTTATTACATACCTGGAACATACTGAATGTAAAATGTTCTTCAGTCAAAAGATAAAAATTAACCCAATTTTAGTGTTATCCAGCTTACTGTTTCAAATTATTACAATTGTAATTTATTTTATTTAAGATAATATGGGAATATTTTTGTTCTCATGGCATTAATTACAAGCAATGATATTTGGGGAGGCAGAGGAAAGAACAAAACTTACATGTGTAAGAGACTGCTATATAAAGAAAACAGGTCACCTTTTTATTTTTTAATTCAGCACTCTCCTATGGGCAAAATGCAAAGAAAAGAGCAAGAAAAAGCAAGTGAAAAATCTAAAGCTAGGACAAAGTTAAAGCTGAAGTAAAGAAAAGAATAACTCAAAAATACCTAGCTTTTGTAGTCACTTTACTTTATGATCCATATATCTGAAATAGCACAATAAAATAGCACACATCTATTTTTAGAAAAAAACCTGATGAACCTTAAAAAAATACCGTAAATGATAAGTGTTTGCTTCCCATAAAACTGACATTATAACAAGATTTTTTTTTTCTTTTAGTAGAATAATTCATATTTGTTAGGAATTGCAGAGCAACATTATATTCCCAGAGGACTGCCTCCCGGTGTACTAAGGTGGTGCAGCCACGGTAGCAGAACCATACAGCTCTGAGAGAAAACCTGAGGTTACTGTGCTAAGCAGGATGGGCAGAGTGGGTGGGTCATGGTTTCTGCAACTCTTGCATAGTCTGTGCAGACATGCTCACACCAGCCACAACCCCAGTCCCAGGGCCAGCTCACAGTATCATTACAGAAGCACAGCACAGAACAGGCACCCAGCAGTCACCTTGTTCAAGCCTGGGCTGGTAGACTCAGCTTGGGCTCTGCCTCCTGTAAGATGCTGAGCGTCCCTGGATATGTTCTCCTTGGGGGTCTTTCTTTTTGTTATTTTCACTATTTCTTGCTTTCTAAGCAGGAAAGTCTTCATAAAACACAAAAAGTCACCTTGCTTCAGACCAGTCTCTCTGACTTTCTCCTCATCTAAAGCAGTTGCTACCTGGGTTACTACTGCCTGCTGCCCTTCTGCCCTAAATGTGTTACAAAGCTGTGAAGTTGTTAAAAATCCACTGGTGCTTCCCTGTTTCTTTCCCTGTCATTCCTAAACTTTTAAAACCAGACAGATAAGGTTCAGATCGTGGTTAGCAGAGCTTTCAGTTTGGTCTCCACTGTGCCAGGTGTCTGTGCTTCTCCATTTTTCCAGCATGTACGAAGACCATCTTATCAGTGAGAGATGTGCAAATATATTTTAAGTCTCACCCTGTCTGAGAGGTGCTTTCAGGCATGCATTTTCAGCCCATGATACTTAGAAGTGTCTCAAATTACAATCTCACTCTTCTCTGGTCAGGCTAAATGCTGTGTCTAAAAATCTTCTTTCTTTTCCATTATGTATGCCTGCTTGCTGAGTTGTCATGGGCTCTGTGACTAGTTTGATTTTATTTCCTACATGGCAAGCAAGTGTTCCAATCACTTGGCTACTTTGGAAGAGAGCTTAGGCATCTAACATTAAGAAAGAAATCGCAGCCATTAATCCCTTTGCTGCTTATTGGTGACACGTAACCATTTGCACTGATTATAGAGATCACCAAGCTGGTATTTGAGGATCAGTGCCACAATCAGTGTGACAATCAGGTATATGGCTTCCAGCAGTGAATGAGCTCAGATCCCACCACCTGAGAGCTTTGTGCACCATCCTCTACTGGGCTGCATAAATACATCCTAACACTGAAAGGGCCATAGTCTAACAAATACCTGACACCTGTCAGTGGGTGCTTAGTTCATACACTGAGATCTCCTAAGCACGCTATTAAGAAAAATAAAGAACGTCTTTCTAAAAGGAACCATAGTTTACCTTTCATTTCCAGTAAATCAATTTTAATATTTACTTCTCCAAAGAAAAAACTTCAGCCTATGATTTTCACTAGCTGAAAAGATACCTCAGGTTAGCTATTGACATGCTCCTGCTACCCATAAATTCCTTCATGTTCCTAGTACCTTTTGTTCCCATAAGACCACAGTTCACAGTAAATTGGGCTTTCATTTGTTCTGACATTTCAAGTGCCTGTAAGGAAACAATTGTTCAAGCAGCTGTAGAGCTTTCCACCTAAATCTTAGCCCCCATTCTCGCTGACCAATATATATTTACTGTTCTTTGCATGGATTACTTCTGAGTAGATGAATCTCAACTCACAGTTTAAAATACTGTCAGCTGAACTGCTGAATTCTAATTGCAGCACTTAAAACAATCCTCACCAATTTAATCTTATAATTCTACTACTGTCTAGCTAAATCTTCTATAATGAGAAGTATCAGTTTGCAAATGCTGATTAAATTCATTTGACTGCTGTAGTTGCTAATGTTTAAGTTTATAAACTCCACTAATGCTAATGAGCCAGATGAATACAAAGGTGGTTGAGTAAATACTGTGTTTCTTGTTTGAAACTATTACTATGTAATAATGAAAATCTTGTACATAAAGCTTCATGATTTTACTTTCCCAGGTTTACATTAATTCTAATGCTCATAAATAACATTACAAGAATACCAGATTCTCTATATTTTTATAAAAGATATGCAAAGCCTTTTATTTTCTTGACCATTAATGGGTCCAAGTCCAAAGTTGACACAGGTGAACTGCTGGGCTGTCATAACCACTCAGTCTGTGTTTTTTCCCAAAGCTTCCTACACAAGTTCCAACTACAGCAAACCATGGTTTTGTTAAGGTAGATACACATAACTTCTATGACACTACCAGTCTGACACCAGCTTAATGATAGGAAGTTTCTGCATCCCATGGGGAGAGTCTTTTGGAAAGATTGCTTTGGGTTGTGAATACCTTAGTTCACCAGGTGACAAATTATTCAACAATAGTTCTCAATTCTTGCATGCCCGTATACTATAAACTGAGCAAATAATGCACTGTGACATCCCATTTCTGGTTATCTCTTTGACATCAGCTCCTTCTCACTACACATAACATTGGAGCATCTAATGAGCTCAAAAAAAAAAAAAAAAAAAATCTTAAAACACCCCTAAAAGAATTCAATATAATAATATTGTTCACACAAAAGGAATTTATGAAATATATTTTTACTGTAACAAGAATGCCATTGAGTAAATGAGTGTATTTCTCAAACATGTTTACTGCTTTCCTGTTATATAATTTTGGTTGATAAAATCAAGTAGCTGTGAAACCTATAAGCATACTAAAGCAGTACTTATAACAATAGATTACATGTAAATGAACAGAACAAGCTTTGCACATGTAGTTTCCAAACATGACGTGTACAAAACCAAGTTTTAGTCTGCCTTTAGGATAAGTTATAGTTTAAAAACAGATTTTTAATGGATGTCATTTATACTTGTTCCACCTGGTACTTCCTCTTCCTTTTATTATTATGGAAAACGCTTCACAGAAGATCTGATGGTACTTAATATTATATGAGGAATTAATCTTCTTCCCAAAAATATGTATCACAAAATACCTCTCAACTAGCTACACAGTGTATGCATGACATACTGTCCTAGAGCATTCACTTCATAGCAGCAAATTAAGTTTCCATGGTGATAGAGACCTGTACATTAGACTGCCCCTTACTCCTAGATGCCAACAACCGAACCATCTGTTCTGCATATCCAGTACCAGGACCTACTGTTATTTATTTTTCTGATGTTCAAATACTAAGGTAGGGAACTAAATTTTTGCCCAGAGTTGATGGCTACCTGCAATCCCTTCAGACTTTAGAGGACTTCTGGCAAGCTCCTTGCTGTGAAAGAAGCTCATTGCTTCTTTCTGCCTGTGCATACTGTTGTAGGAGAACAGCAAGCAACCACACAATCCAGCACAGGGAGATGTGAACAGTCCTGCTCCAGCTACCCACTACCATTTCTCCATTTATCAGCCTCAGGGAGTCTAGTAGTTACGAATAGCTTCATAATGAGCATTTCAACCTTCTCTTTTTTGAATTTAGCAAATATGGTCAAGTGTTTTTCAAAAGCCAGCTATTCTCACAGAGAGAATTTGCTGGGGAAAAACTTCTGATGGTAAGTTAGTCTTCACCTCTTAACTGCAAAATTAAGATCAATTTCTAACAAAGCAGATGAAGTGACATACATTACAGTTCAAGGGCTGCCCTGAAATTTGGCCTGTTCTGAGCACGACAGATTTCTAAGTCTTTACAGATCCGATTGGGTCTGCAAGTTATTGATTAGAAATGTATTTCAATATGAAAACACAATAAAAAATCCTAAAAGAAAAAATTTCTCTTCTACATTTTTTTCCTTCACTAGAAGAGGTGAAATGTTGCCTGACAAAGTTAATTATTTCTTTTGCCCACTAAGAATGGACACATTAGTGGATGAACACAATGCTGTAGATTAAATAATTCTGAATTTTAATTGAGAAATTTTCTTCTATTACAAAAAAAAAAGTCTTAGAGCCCTAGCATGACAAATTCTGACTAGTACCTGTAATCAGATATACCATATATAATGCCCAAGAACACCTATTTTATTGATTTCTTATCCCAACCTTTACACATGAAAATCCTTTAGTATGAGTCTACTCCTTACGCTGCAACATAGGTCTTAGCACTCCATAGTCCACCCTTTTCTTCCTGGAATCCTCACAGCAGATTAATCATCCATCTCCAATTTCCAGTTTATCTTATTCTTCCTTTGGTGACCACATAAAGTCCAAGCTTCAATTAGAGTTTTCTCTATACATCAGGCTCTCTTCTAAGGTTTTCTCCTCCAACACAAGATAGCAAACTCCTTGGTGACTCACAATCAACACTATATGCCTGCAGCACTTTGCTTCATCTCCTGCTAGTTTCCATCTTTCTGGCTGTCACATCTATCTTCTTCAGGCTAGATATGACAGAGCCTGCCCTGCTGCCAGACTCAGCACACTGCTTGCTCAGTTCCCCAGGCCACTACCGTCTCTCCTAGTAATTGCACTTGCAATAGAGATAAGTGAGAAAAAAGATTTCAAAGTAAAAAGCGAACATTATGAAATACAAATAACAACAGCTACTTAAACTTTGGTTTGAAATAGAGATTTGGTCAATGCCATCAGTTACCAAAGTGAACAGTAAGCTAATGGCATATGCAATCAATAAACAGCAACAGAGTTGGGTTCTGAAAACTACTGTGAATTTCCTCTCTGAACAAAGTCAGATTCCAAACCCAAGAGCTAAAAAGCATATAATTAGAGACCTCCAATAGGTGGCAAATGTACAACTAGGCTTATAATCATAAAGCTTTATATCAAAGAAATATGAAAGACTATGAAAAAAACACACATATGTAGGAAGCAATATGCAATATTGCAGTATAATTAAAGCTGTTTAAATGAGGTTTCATCAAAAGCAGGATTAGGACTATGGCTAATTAGCATTTTATTTAAGTAGCTTGGGGTATAAAGCTTCTTACAAATTAAACAAACAAGCAGTCTATGAAGATTAAAAACAATGTGTTGCTACAGTCTGCAATTTGGTAACTCTAGTGAGCATGTACATAAATATAAATGTGTTCTAATTGAGGCAGCAAGGCTACAGTGAAATGATGATCATGTTTTACTAGCTTATACAGAGGAAGATTGTCACTCAGTCAGGAGTCCCCTCCGTGACTGTCTTAGCTCCTGAGCAGTGAAATTTCAGCAGTGGCTGCATTCATTAGAATGACCAAGTGTCTCCATTTAAGGCTCAGNCAAGAAAATGCTAGAACAATTTTAGCTTTTTATTCCCAGACCTAGGAGCCAAATTAAGGGGAATGGGTAAAATATTTACTGAAGCTCAATTTTCCATCATGGGCTGAGCTGTCTGGAAATTCCCTCACAGCATAGTTTCCTGTCAGAGAATGCTGCTTCTATGTGACTGATACATTTTTCAGGAAAACACATATTTAATCCAAATGTGCAGTGAGTAATCATGGAATGTTTACCCTTCACAATAACATAGTCACTTCACAACTAAATAATATCAGAACATAATGCTGCTGGCTTTATCAGAGGTTAATATTTGACATCAAAGAAATGGAACATTTTGGTAGGGTCAAAAAAGGGATTTGGTTAATTTTATTTCATACTGGAATTCAGAATCTTTGAGTTCCTATTGAAGCAATTGCTGAGTGTGTTTCCTTCCAGACAGCAATCATCACTCATTGAATTTGCAATATGGAATAGTAAAAAAAATGGGCAATATAATGCACATTTTCTAAACAAAGGTGTATTTGTCACAGAGCTGGGATGCAATAGGTATTTTCTACAAGTTCTTGTGCAATTGTTCTTGCAAACTACAACAAAGGCGTTGTCAGAAATTAGCTGAGTTATCTCACTGAGAACAGAAAACCACTGGGAGGAGAGTGGGAAATTATAACTGAAGTTGTGCCCATGCTGGTATTAAGCCCTCACCACACCTACCTAGTTGTATCAGAGCATACAAGAAAACTAAGGGAAAAGAAGCAGAGTTTCCACCAGGTCAACAAAAAGTTGACTAAGATGGAAAATATATCAATATTGAGGCACAAACCATCTGTTCTGCACTTTTAAGGTGGAGAGTTGCTCAGGGACAGTCATCTGCCCTTTGCAAAGGAGAGGATAATCTATACCAGGGAACAATGTGCTGGAAACCCTAAAAAAAGACTACACCTGGCTTAATGGTGTTCTATGCTGATTTTCTACTAACAAAGTGTTTATCCGTCTCATTCTCTGTAATGTGTTCAAGGGAAAGCAACACAAAAGAGAACTGGGGACTTAAATGTCCTATGAAGAACTATCAGAAAACAATGGTACAGAAACAAATTTGAATTGAAAAGATAAAGATGCTGTATAAGAAAGCAATGGTTGATTCATAAGCAAGATAAAAATGAGGTTTTTAATTGTGAGGAATGAATAAAAATGAATTTTCATTTTCATTCTCCCACTGCTTTTTTTGTCTCTGAATTATTAAGATACAGGTTGTAACAGAGGAAAAGGGAGAAGGAAGGTAGAGGATGACATTATATACACACTATAATAGGAAATATGTAAATAAGAATCTGATGTCTCTTGAATCATTGTCATAAGACTTCATATGGTGATAAATGGGTGATTAGCTCAGAGGAAAATAAGCTATCAAAGACTATGGGAAGCAGAAAAGTAGATGCAAGTGGAATAGGGGAATGGAAAGCAGAGAAACATAAAGTCAATACAGAAAATGTCAAAGAAGTCTTTTCTTGATGAAGAAGGCTTAGAAAGTTACAATGAAAAAAAAAAACATTAGAAGAGCCCAAGTAAATAAACTACTTGTAGGTCATGTCCTTCCATATATAATTCACATAAAAGTTCTTTTGTGCTGGGACATGGTAACAAAGGAATATTGATAACACAGAAGGACAAGGACCTGTTGGAGCAGGTCCAGAGGAGGGCCATAAAGATGATCAGAAGGTTGGAACTCCTCTCCTATAACAACAGGCTGAGAGGGGTCTGGAGAAGACAAACCTCCAGTGAGACCTTATTGTGGCCTTCCAGTGTCTGAAGGGGGCCTACATGAAAGCTAGGGAGGGACTTCTTACAAGGGCTAAGTAGTGATAGGATGAAGGGTAATGGGTTCAAACTGGAAGATTTAGATTAGAAATTAGGAAGTTCTTAATTCAGAGAGTGGTGAGACACTGAAACAGGTTGCCAAGGGAAGTTGTGGATGCTCCACCACTGGATGTGTTCAAGACCAGTTTGGATGGGGTGTTGTGCAACCTGATCTACTGGGAGGTATCCCTGCCCAAGGCAGGGGGATTGAAACTAGATGATCTTTAAGGTCCTTTCCAACCCAAACCATTCTATGATTCTCTTTTTCTATGATATGTGAAGAAGTATTAATAAAAAAACCCCTAATTGTCTGTACTAACCTATCAGGGTAATGCACATATATAATACATAAAACCATAAAATTATAACACTTTAATTATGTTTCCAATGAAATATGGTATTTGAATCTGTCCAAAGATATACTCTCTTGTCATATATGCTTCTTGTAGATATTGTAGTGCTGAGTCATCTATAAATTGGTTGTGATGGGAAAATACTGCTGAAAAGATATGATATGATATACATGATTGAGCCATGATTCTTTCCTGATGTTTTCCATAGCTCACAAAAACAGTCAGGTCCAGTTTACAGACAGGTCCTGCAGGTAAAATTTATGTTTTTCCAGTCCTGTTTACTGAGTTTCTTCCACCAAAGTTAATATCTGAAAAACATTAGTAAAGATAAAAAGCTGGCCATGCAAATGGCCAGCTCTGCAGCTTACCATCGATAGTGTCTCAAAGTCTTTGTTCTTGCTCCAGTCTTTAGTGCCTTTCAGATTATTTGGGGTCATGGTATCTCTGGTGCTGAGTTTAAAAACAGCCACAGACTCCAGGCTCTGATCATCTGACTTGAATTTGGCTAAAACCCAGGGACAACCCTAAAGTACTCAGAGTAAGGTGTTTTGCAGTTCCATAATCTCTGCTGCTTTGGAGACTGGGAACTGAGGGAGTCATGCCTCTGTGAAGGAGACACCTTCTGATGTCATTTAGGGTCTCTCCAGATGTTCAGGTAGATGCCAAGAGACAGGGTCAGAGCAGGGGACAATTCCAGGTCTGCAGCTGTTGCTTGAGTCCCTAGGCACAGCCCAAACTGAAGAGGCTACCTAGTCAGGAAGATGTAAGTGGTTGCAGATCTGCTCTTCATAAAGTTGAAAAATTAGCGTGATAGGCCCTAAAACTGTAATTACCTCTCAATCAGGTGTAACCTAAACGACCACCTAAAGACAGGCTCCTCATACCCCTGAGTACATAGATGCTTGTCCCATGGAGATGTATTCACCTGCCTTACTCTTCTAAGGCTCCTTCAGCAGTCAGTGGAGATCTAGCCAAGCTGACCAACAGGGATAGGGACATGCTTATCTTAAAAGTGGGCAAGTAAAATAGATAACTAAATTGATATTACATTTTTCTATTAATTATGAAGCAAGCAATTATGCAATATCAAGTCCGTGTGTAAACATCTACACAGCACAATTGACTTTTAATCAAGCTAAGGCTTTGCATTTGATGAAAGGTCAATTTTCATTACAAAAGCACCTTCCTTTTTGTATCTATTTTACTGGAGATCACACAGCCAGATATCTCAAGGAGACTGTGTACTTTTTTCCCACCTGACCTGTCTCTCTAGCCCCAGGGCAGACTTCTTTGTCAGCAGCCCTGTACAGGGTGCTTTGCTGTACAGGGCCCTTCTGTATGCTAGAAAACAGGTATTTCACCTATCAACATTACCTGTGTTCTTTAGAGCTGCTAGTCATCGTTAGTTTTATTTTCAAGAAATCACTGCTGAACAATTATATTTTATATTCTGTCTGCTGATACACACATGCATTGTATATACGTATATCTTGGCATCTCTTTGTTCTTGATGTAGCACTTTTTTGTTAAATCTAATAGTTGGCTTAGGTACATATTCAAATGTCCATAAAATCTTGTAATCCAGTTTCCAAGATAAAATATTTGAAACACACAATAAGAAAAAGAAGGAAAATAAAGAAAATATAAAAAATAATATAATACTATAAATTAAAAAATTAGTTCTAGTTATATTTCATTATGAGCAGACTAGAGTCACACTTCAGCTGTTCTTGTATTACCATGCAAGCTAATTAAAATTTGACTGCCCCATCTCTTTTTTTTTAAACCTATTTTCCTTCAATACCAATGCAAGATGTCTATGAAAATAAAAAAGGAAAATTGCAAAGTTATAAGAGAAAGGAAGCCCCTTCTATGCTAGTGAATAAAAGAACCTGGATCAACCACATCACTTTGTTTAGACCTATTACTGTAAATTTCATTTTTGGACATTCCTCAGCTATGCTTTTATATTTAGTTCTGCATTTAGGCTAACATGTTTTACAGTAAGTTCTAGATATACAGAGACACAAATATGGCATACTTATATATGTATTTATACACACATATAACCATTTTTATAGGTATGTGTACAAAGGTGCATATGGGTGTTTTCTCTTCAGGTACTTAGTATGAATGTTACAGTTTCATATTCAGATTTGCAGAAATTAATTTCAACAGAAGTGAACAAGGCTGGTCAAGAAAAAAAGTTCCTATCATCATGTTTACTTCCCCCTCAATCATTTCAGCATCTAAGTAAGAAGGAGGAGGAAATGTCAGTCGTGCTCAGAAATCCCAACATACATACAGGGTTTTTTGCTATGAACTGCAAATATAAGAGTCAGTTTTCAAAGGTCATATGGACATATTTTCACTTGTTAGCTTTTAGAATTCTTGTATAGCATTTGTTGCTGAGGTGTTTGAATATTTTCCTTTTAGTCAGTTATGGAATGAAAGCGACAGATTTCTGTGACTTCTTTGTATACATTCTATATTAGCACTTCTACTGCACAATATGATGAGGATTTCAACTGAGTTTTATGTATGTCAGTCTCTTATAATCAATTTTAAGCTTTACAAGCAGTAAATAATTTTTTATAAGTATATACTTCATTTGTGAATATATATATGAAAGGCTCTATGCATGTTTACACACACATACAGACACCACTTCTCCCCTTGAAAGTTAAGAAAAAACTTCTAAGTGGTAACAAAAACCTAGAAGATGATGTCTTTAGTAATAAACTGATTTTAACCTGTGCATGTTTATGTGCCACTGAAAAACAGAAGACTTATATTAGAAAAGATACAGGATCACTTCCTGCACCAAAAATCATGTATTTAGTAATTACTGGAAAGGCTTCTAAGTTCTATATTCTTGTATTACAAAGCCATTATGCCAAATTAAGCTTACTATGTCCTTAAATGAATTGATAAAGGTTTTTTATCTATGAATTAGAAGCACTTTGTATGACCTTAGTGACCTTAATGTGCACAGAGATGAAAACTTCTCTGAGTTCCAGGCATTTATGCATTCCAGTACAATCACTGTAAACCTCAGCTTAGAAGTGGCAAATCCTCTTCCTAGAAAAAAACCATGAATTTCAAGAAATTCAAAGTGTATACAGAAAAATAAAAAATTTAAATTATGTACTTGCTTCTACATAACTCAAGTTTCCTCTCAATTACATCAACATTCCTTCTTCCTTAAATATTTATAACAAACTTCTCCAGAAGTAACAAGTAACATTTATTTGAAGACAGAATTCCTCAGTATTATTTCCAATACTCTTTCATGTTAACAGTTATATTTCGTATAAATTATAGCGATACTATGTTATTGAACTCTTTATTCATTTAAAGGAAATAATATCATCTGAACTAACATTTCTATTAAATGAGCAGTTCATTGCCAAGTCTAAGTATATAATTACATCAGAAAGGCCAGAGCAAAATATCTAGTGAGCTGAGGAGACAATTCCTTCTTACATACAGGCTAAAAGATTTTAAGAATATATTTTTTTAATATATGCATATATGGAGAAAATAAAGATGTTTGACTTCTGGAATGGAATCTAACTAGCAACAATGTTTCAGAAAATGGAGTAAACCACAGTTAAAGCTACGCATTTACTGAAGACTGCAGGACCTCTAGCCCCTACTGGCACCATCTGGGACAAATCCATTATTAAAATTTGCAGTACCTCCCCCCATTCCTATCAAAGAGTTTCTGGTCTTTGTTCAAACTCTAGCTTGGAAACATTTGGAAAACTCAGTACCACAGAGACAAAGACCCTGTAACTATCAAGTTGAGGAAATAATTACAGTCTGACTACATATGTAGTAGCAGATGGCCTGTTCACAAGCTGAAACTGCTAACATGACAACCCATGAAAGAGCTGAACCAGTAAGAATAGAATAACTGTTCAGTTCCATCTGAAAAAGATACAGGAGAATAAATGGTTTTTCCTCTTTGCATGAGCTTATGGAAAAAGGAAACAAGGGGATTAATCCTGAAGTGAACGACCATACTCTCTTCTCCCAGCTTCACCTTTACAGAATTTATTCATTCCTCGGCCTTACCCCAGCTCTCTGGAACAGGAATGGTAAGAAAATCCCAGCTATACAAAGTATCAAAGGAGTCAACACTGTAGTCAAGTTCATAGAGCCCAAACTCTTAACGTGCATTTGCAAACACTGCAAAAAGATATCAAGTTTACCTGCGGCTGAAGTTTTTTTAATTGGGTAACAAAATACTGCTTTAAAATGATAAGGCTCCTCCATTTAAGCACTTTGTCTAGGATAATTTTTTTATAACACAAGTAAATAGATAAAAGATGTTGTTTCAAGTTTTTTATATACTTTGAAGCATATATTTCATGTTCTATGAAAAACTCAGAATCTTAGGATTAATGAAAACATTGACTCATGCAGGACCAGGGAGGACAAAGGAAATAACCCTCTCCTTCCCATTGGATCTTTTATCTGGTTATAAGTGAAGATTTGGCCCATCTTTTCAAGTTTCCTCCATGCCAGGCAGCTGTCAGAGCAATATTTGCAAACTCAAGACAAACACCTGGGAGCAGCACTGTGCCAGCCTGTGGCCCTGACATTTTGCAAAGCTCTCCATAAAGTCTGCATCTTCTGTCCATACAAGATATTCACCCAAGAGCAATTTAGAGCAGCCTCAGTGACTCCATAGGCAGAGGGTTCCTTCCTTCCATTAAGGAAATGTGGAAGTTCTTTCTGGTCCATTAGGACATGTGTGCTGATGATAGTCAAAACTCATCACTGATATCTACCTGTCTCTCTTAGCGTATTATTTTCTCTACAAGGTGTATTTTTTCCCTTAAATGGAATTTATATTTTAATTTATTTAGCCACACAGTAATCTGAAGTAATTTTAGGAATTAATTGACAATGGGCTAAATACAACAACAAAGAAATCCATATCCCATGAGGGTCACTACCTCTTAAGAAGTTTTATTTTTACTGAGAAGGAAGCAGAAAACAAACCACACATTTCAGTCAAGTTCTATTTATATCTTTGGTAGATATTTGTGTATATGTTCTGTTATATTTTGCAGATAAGATAGAAGATATCTTCATTAACTTCATGAAACTTAATTTCTCAGTGGAAAAGCCGAGGGGAAAATGTGTATTGAATGGGAATCTGTCATTTTCCAGCTTTATTATTTTGATTAACTAATCAATGTTATAAAATAAGTTACTGCATTTACTAGTGTCTAAGGCACCGCATGCCTGTGAATATGCACATGTACAAATGTTTTGCAGAGTCCCAGATCTGACCAGGCAGCCTTCCCCATGCCTTGTCTTCACTGCAGCCCCTGAGAGCTGGTAAAACTATGTGGCATCAGTACCCACTGGATGTGCACTGTGCTCATTTCTCCAGTTACACCCCTTGAAAGGTATGCTGCTCTGGAGACAGAGGTCAATACTGTTCACCTTGCCCTGTTTTTGAGGGAAAGTCTAACCACATCATACCTATGCAGGTAACATTCAGAGATGTGTTTAATAAGAGCTGCTATTAATAAAATTGTACTTATTTATATGTATGATATATAAATTCTTTAAATTTTTCTCTGGATGGAATCTCACCTTTACTTTTTGATGATTACGGTCAGAAATAATGTATTAGCTAGTCTATTCTCATCTGCATCCTCCTCCTTGCTGTTTTAATATTAACATTCTCACTAGAAAGAGAAATGTTCCAACAATTCCAAGATTCAGTGAAATGGACCAGCTGACTCTTTTGAAGTATCTTTCAAATTGGTCAGTTTTGGTAAAATAAAACCTTGGTTGGCACAGATCCAGAGTACTCACTGTTAAATTACTTATAGGGTGTTAGCAATGACTTACAGGTTACTAGAAGGCTAGAAGTACATCACCAATATAATCTGATTCTTCCTCTTCTTACACCTTAAAAAAGACATATTCACTGAAAACTTCTGTGGTTTTGCCAAGCACCGTAAGAGCACAAAACTGATCATGGTGGCTGAGCTTATGAAATCCAATCCCATTATTAAGGCAAATACATCACATTCTTATGTAATGGTTTTTCCACTCTGATGCCCAGAATATTTGTAGATGTTTACTGTTCTTAATCTTTCTTTCGACCTTCTCTATTTCTCTCCTTCCTCTTTCCTTCTTCATTTCTTCCTTGGCCTCCAGTCTTTCCTATTTTGATGGCCGTTTTCTCTTTCTTGGTCAGCTTTCTGGAAGCTTCACTCTCTCTCCTCTTCTTTACAGCTACCTCCCGTATTGTTCCTCCTTGTTTCTATCCCGCATTACTTCTCCCTGTAAGATGGGAGTCTTACTGGTTTCCCTATTTGACTTTTTCCCTGGAAAATGCCCACAAGGGCTTGGGGATTTCATGGTCTCTCATTCACAGGGTTACAAAAGAAAGCATGAATTCCTCATGTCTTCATGAAAGCAATAACAATAAAACCAAACAAGTAAAAATATGAACACAAATTCTTTCATTGTTCCCAAATAACATATTTCTCATGCATGAAGGAAGTAAGATCACATCAAACTTCGTTACTTAAAATATATGCATTGCACAATCCTTTAATTGCAAGCTCCTTTTCCATTTTGTTAAAGATTTTAGAGATTCTGTATTATTATTCATTATATTTGTGGGCTGAATGCTCTTTCATATTAATTAATCTGCTCAATTTCATTCTTAAATAATTGTACCCTGAAAGAATATAAATTTTAAAACATTAATAAATATGGTCTAGCTGATGTTATTAAAGAAATTTCACATCTATCTTTTCATTTTGTTTGAGAGTGGGCAGGGCATGAAGGTTTGACTTGCAAGTCTTTCATATTTCTACTGATATAAAATGACAGTCTGCCAAAACATAAATTCTGTAGTCTATTAAAGACTAGAAGTTGCATTTGTCTAAAAATTATAAAATACATCACACTGAAATTGACAGAAAAGCTATAATGCAAAGGAGATGTGGCATAATTAGAACTCTCTCCCTAGATAGACTGAGCTCATCAATGTAATTTTAATTATTTCTGTCTATTAAATCTACAATCATCTATTACTATCGCTATATATCACATCAGAAAAATACTCCTTTCAGGAAGGCATTGCCATTTTTAACAAGAAAATATTACCATCTCACCATGTATTCCCTTATCAGAATTGCTGCCAATAAGTTAAATAAAAAAATTGTTACCCTGCAGAACACTGCATCCAGCTGTAAATTAGGAATGGTTAAGGTAAGGAATACTGAAATATCCATTTGCTAACTGCTAGAAGTGACAGGCCAGACTCCCTATAGTTCAGAAAAACCTATAGTGTTTCCTTCACTTAAACCAACAAAATGTTTGACTATCTTTTTTTTTCCTGACTCATCTTTGCTCAATCTTCACATGGATGTTGATGCAATTTCATTAAATTATTTTTCTGTTAATTTAACACACCCATTTTAAAATCCATTTGCTTGTTTTTTGTATACTTCTGCTTGAAACTGTAAGTATTCATATATTAAACTTAATGCATACAACCAATGCCAATGAATGCTATCATAGCAGACAGTCAAACTAATTTCAAATGCATACAGCTCATAGACAGTTAAGAGAATTTACTTGAGTTTAAGTGTCTGGTTGGCTTTGGATTCAGTAAGAAAACTGCTTAAGTGTAATTTCAGACTTATTAATACAGTCATCTGAATACCCCTGTATTTTTTCAAGTTGCAGTTGTCTTGTCAAAAATGAGGAAGAATATGTGGAAAAAAAAAAATCAATGTCTTTATTTAGTATCTAATTCTGGTGACCTATAACAGTTTCCATCATCAATCTGCCTAGCTTTCAAACAGAAACTGCTTCTTATGCTTGATAAGTACCTCAGCAACTGAAAATCTAACTTCTCTCAAGCTCTTTGCCATTATGCCTACTAAAACCAGGCAAAAGTCAGGCTGTTTGTACACAGCAAGCACTTGTCAACAATTGATATAGGCAGCTGATTCATCACGCATCTGCCTGTGTACACTGTTTCCTTTCAGTGGTAATTTCTTTGGGACAGGAGTCAGCTTTCTGCTCCAGATTTGGAGACACTGTGGTCTAACACTATTTTTTCTAAGTAGTACAGAGAATAATACCATAATAATTGTAATAATTTACATTATTAGCCCAAAGTCAGGGAGTGTAAGTCCTATTATTAAAGAATTCTCTGAGCTAGACATAGAGGAGTCTAAATTACAGAACAATAAACTAAGATCTGTGTAAGTTGGAGAAAATAATTACCACTACAAGTCAGATAAAACTACTCAGAAGAAATGCATAAAAATACCAGGGAATTTTTCAGTTATTACTATTTATGGCAGGAATTAGACATTGTGATCACAAAAAGAAAGCAGAGAAGAGGCATTATCATGGAGTTCCCCACTCAACAATAATCTTGACTCAACAAGGGAGATAACACAAGAATGAGAAACAGAAAAGAATATGAGGAGGTAAAATATTATAAAAATATACTATCTATGGTACTGTGGGATCAGCTAAAACCAAAATCACATAAACACTGAAAAAGAAAAGGATTTTTCAGAAATGGCACAGATAGATACCTTTAAAACACAGAGGATTATCATCTTTTTCTTGCCAAAATCTTGGCACTTTTACCTACCACATTGTCCTATATCATCCTGACTTTCTGCATCCATGCTGGAAATTCCAGGGAAGAGAGGGAGACAATGTCATATATTCCCATGTACACATACACATACATCAGGCAATACGCTTGTGTGAGATGGAGTCCTCCAGGAGTACCTGCAGGTCTCCTTTCTGGTCTTTCAAGTTGTGTTCTTTACTCAGATGTTTTTCCTCCCAGGAAAAAGACATAGGCCAGATCTCAGGTGTTTTGTGGATTGTGTTCAATACACAGACAGCCAGGCCATGTTAGACTGGTTTAATCAAATGTCAGAGACATTCTTTATAAAGTCCAACCCTAGCTGAAGAAGGGGGTTTAATCTAGGTGTTTTAATGGAAGTCTTGCTAAATTTTAAAACATACCATGTGTCAGAATGTTTCAATCAAAACAATTGATGCTTTTGCTGCCAGACTTTGTTGCTGAATAATGAAATGAAAACCCATGTTTGTTGCATTGATTATGAATGTCCAAAAAAAATGAAATGGTTTGACAGATGCTATTCAGTTTTCATTGACTGTAAGATCGTCCTTCAGTAAAATATATCATTCCAGGCTTTTGCAGGTGGAAAAAATATAGTCTTAGTACACATTAACAATAAAACTTGCATAGTAAGCAATCAGCATTTTTCTGAAGGGAGAACTAAATAAAAACTCAAGGAATACTGCAAAATAAATATGCAGAGATCAGTAAGACTTTTGCTAATACTTTTTTTTTAATAATGTTTGCATTGCACACACATATATTTCATTTTTGTTTTGACCAGTTAGATTACCTTGACACATGTCTGACAGTACAACCAGAAAATTGTAATCAATTCCCAACATCAAACAACGTCAGGAGAAATAAAACCAAAAAAGGACATAGCTTGGTACAGACAGATTTATACTACTGAATGGATAAGAGTTCTGGTATGCAGCTTTCACAGGTTAAACAAATAAAGACTATCAAAATTCAGTATTAACGTTGGAAATAATAATAGCAATTCTCAATAAACAGAGTTTATACCTTCAACCTGTAGTGGTTTTCACCCAATGAAAGAGCAATGACATCATGAATGCTATACTTCAGCTTATCATTCTGGTAAGCCTTCACCATGATAATTCATAAATACCACAGTGAAACTGTGTTCCTTTGCAGCCAATACCATTGATAAAGTGGATTTATGGTTTTTAAAGAGTTATGGATGTTTTGAGGACACCTGTAAGAAAGCAGCCCAGATATAAAAATAGCTTGTACAAAGCACTATTGCACAACACAGCAAAAATCCTTCAAATAATGCAAGAGCTGGACAGGACATTCCCCCAGAATTTGGCAGAATCCTGCCCTCTTTATTTCTTTTTGTTTTGTCATGCTCTATGTGTTATTGTGGAGAGGTATCTCCAT
>VYZX01005305.1:0-20026 GCA_013401335.1 Brachypteracias leptosomus
TCTGATTACTTTAAACCCAAACTCTCTTTTTTGTTTTTTATTCTTGGCACAACGGTGGCCACAGATCCCACAACAGGCCCGGCGCAGCAGGTCCCCCGCGCGGCACCGTGATCCCTCTATAATAGCATTTCAAATGATCCCCTTCCACCGACCCACCGGATCATTCGATTCATTGCCCCCCCCCCGCCCCAAACACTGCAGGCCATGCGATGCTGGCAGGGGGCACACCAGGCATAATTTGGGTCAGAAATGGTGGGACAGGTAGGAGAAAAGAATTACTACCACCCCTGGGTGGCTGGGGCTGTTCGTTGGGGGAATAATTAGCGAGTTTAGAAGTATACTCATCCTTCGCCAAGTCCTTCAGTTTCCGGAGCAGTTCCTTCAGTTGTCTGTCGCCGAAATGCAAGTTCTCGTCTTCCTGCTTTTCGGCAGGCGACTCCGGTGTTGAAGGAGGAAGTGGAGGATAGGAGGCTGGAATCGGTAGTGGATTAATGGGTGGTGGAGGAAAATTTTCAGTCGACATGTCCTCCTCGTCGTAATCAGATTCATCCTCGGGTACCGAGCTTGATACCTACGATTCTTCCTTTTGTTCTCTTCCTGGCGCCTTCGCCGCACCTCCAGTTTTAGGTCGAACTGCTGCATCCGCTGCTATTGCCGCTGGTGCGGGCACCGCTGCCACTCCAGTGGGTGCGGGCAGCAGAATCCTCGGTGTCGGAATCCTCGGTGCCTCAAAAAGCTGCGTTGAGGTAGATTTCGAGCCCCCAGGCTCAGAGATAAAGGCTGCGAACGCAGCAGCAGCCGCCGCTCATTCACGCTTTATTTCTCTCCTCTTCATTTCCCTTACTGTTTCTCAAATCAGCCGCCATAGGGTCGCCATCCTGGTAACTTCTTCCGAGCCTCGGCTAACATCCTCATAGAGGCATTTGCTGAGATCTTCCCAGATGCTCAGCTCTAAAGCCGTCGCAACACTGAGGATCAGGCCTTTCTCTTTAGCCCACTGCAATAACCTCTTCAAGTCATTGCCATCATAAGATAACCCTTTCTCAGAAAGGATATGTTGGAGGCGCTTAACCACTGCTTGCTTTTCTTTGGCAAGCATGGACCCCATCACTCTCCCCAATCGCTTGCCTGATCAGGGCAAGATTCCCCTTAACACACGCGTTTTTTCCAGCCGTCGGGGCAACGGCTGCTTCGGTCGGCTTTCCCACTACCCTCTCCTTCCAGCTGTCTTCATACGCTTCTGCGAAGCAACAGCAAGAGGGTCCCTGTTCGGGCGCCCCTTGCAGCGGGAGATCAATGGACAACGCGTACACGGACTAATGTAATCCAAGCATTGCCATTTATTCCGACCATGCGCTGGAAGCACAACTCTGATTGGTACAACAAATTCTGCCAGATGCTAAGCAACATCTCCTGATTGGCCAGGCACTGCTCTCAAGGTGCTGCCCTTAGTTCCACCTTCTGCCTCCTTTTTCTTACTGTGTCACTGCCGTTTCACGTGCTGCATGTGGCCGTTCTTGTGTGTCCTTGTTCACGTGCTGCACGTGGCCATCCTTGTGTGTCCTTGCTGGCTCCACTGAGTCTGGATTTGCTCACATGTCCATTCTTATGGAGATACCTCTTCATACCTATTCCAGTGTCTCACCACCCTCATAGTGAACAACTTCTTTCTTACATCTAATGAATTCTTGAAATAAAGGGAAAATATTTTGTAGTTTATTATTTATGTTTGCTAAGCCCATAAATGCAAAATTTTTACTTATTTGCCATTTAAGTAATATGGAATTTAATGCATTTACAAGATAAAAAGAAATCCAAATAAATAATGGCATAAAAAATTAATCTTATTATTCTCAAGCATACACTTCTCAGCTATTAAAAAGAGACCATTTCTATTAATATTCTTGTAACCATGCTTTGCCCACCCTTGCCCTGTTGTGCTGAAATGGGAGTATATATGATAGTTATCACTGGATGATTTTGAGAACCTTACTGGGGAGGAAAAATGCGCTTTTGGCCAGCAACACTCTAGCTAGCTCCAGCTGGACAGCTTTCAAGCCTGACAAAGTGCCATATAATGTTTTCTGTGTCCTGCTAGCTTAAAACTTGAGTCCAGGAGCTTATGCCTTGTTTTTATAAGATAGTGGGCTAGAATTCGAGATAAAAATTCACATTATTCATTCCACAATGTGCTGTGTCAGTGTTAAGAGTCCTGAGCTGGTGCATCCTTTAATTATCTTGGGTTTGTACAACAGCCAGTCACAGAAGTGAAATTTGTGCAGATAACTCCCTCCTCACTTACTTTGCTCAGTCTTATAAATGACACTAACTATCACCTTTGCTTCCAGAGGTTTTCCAGACCTGTGCTGTTTCTGTTTGGTCTGCCTGTCTTTGTCTGTTATTTTCCTCTAAGTCAACATATTCAAAGCAGAGGCAAAAAATTCAAAGATTATCTATGTCCAAAATCTTCTCTCCATAGACAAACCTATATAACATCTGCTGATGAATGACAAATTATTCATTCTCATTATAGTAACATGTGACTAGGGAAACTGGAAGCTTGTTTACCCTATAAACTTTCCCAAGTGCCTACTGGAACCACAGTGTTTCCCCAGTCACCGTGCTTCACTAGCAATCTCTGAACAATCCTAATGCATGTAGTACATAACAGGCAGGAAGGATATGTTTTAATGTAAATTGAGTTAAAAGTTCTCAGGCTGAAATGCCTGAAGTGGTTAGGAGTTAGCTGATGGTGTATAATAGCTGCTCAGTCTTTTCCTTTCTTCATGGTGCAAACAGCATTGATTGGCTGGGCTGATTATGGCCCTGCATGCCAAAAAGATGCAAGTTGTTCTTAACACTAGAAACAACTCTTGTGTGAACAGGCTTAATGCATGGTAAGCTATATGGTGTAGACATAAATTTTGTGTGCTTGAAACTGAAGTGAGTTTTGCTTGTATGACATATCCATGTATAGATGGCCAATAGCTGTTATCGTCTGTTGCTGCTCATATTTATTGCTTGTAGTTAAAGTAAAAAATCAGTGCCATGTGATTTTTTCAATTCAGGGGAAAAAACTAATTGTTCTTCTGCCAAAGTTTAAGTGTTACATTTTTTCATTAGAATTTAACAAATGTTCATCTTAAAATAGACTGACAATGGGTCAAACTGTTCCACTTTATCTGTTATGAACTTAAAATTTATCAAATCTAGTACTCACTCTTCCCAGAGCAATATGTATTTTTACTCATGGATTTAGCTATCAAATTCTCCTTTAAAACTACTGTTTAAAAACCACAACATCCTAAAATATTTGAAAAAGATCACTGCAACACTCATCTGCTACACACAACATGTTACGTAGATGCTTTGTGGCATTATTATTGTTTTTAAATCTTTAATGCAGGAGAATTGTAGTCTTTTTAGGGAATATTCTTGAAGTAGATAGCTGCTGCCTTGTCTGAGATCTGATATCCCTCTTTATCTTGGTCATGAATTATCTTGGATGAATGTGTGTGAATCAAAGTGGGTTTGGAGTATAAGCTACATCTTCCTTCTCCCTTTAGATTTGTATTCCACTTCATCATTTGTGGGCCCTCATTTTGAGTAGAGACTCTTCTTGCTGTCACAATATAACTAATTGTAATAGTTGGGGAGTTAGGTGCAATCCAGTATGAGAAAGGGTATATTAATCTTGCCCTCTCATGGTAAAGTATATTAAATCCAGGATTTAAAAAGTAGACTAAGCATTGATGGGATTAAACATATTACATATCTTTAAGGAAGGCACATTTATTCTTTAGTGTTTAGTGCTGAGTCCCATGTTGAACTAAATCCAAAAATGAGATGTAGATTCTGGCATATCTAAAAATGTCGAACGGGATCTCTTGGTTCTTGCTTTGATGTGGCAATATTCTTTTAGTGCCTGAATAACATCTTGGGTAGAGGTGAAAATATAACACAGAGCCTTTTAATTTCATTGTGTTATTTATAACAATTATCTAAGTCAAATTAGAAGTAAATGGCTACTAATCTTTGTGTGTATGCGTGCCCAACAATTCCTAAATGCCACTAGGAAATTAGAGTAATTTTGATATTAAAATGATTACTACCACTTTTGTAATAAACTGATGCGACTTTAGAAGTCTGTCCCTGATATCTTTCATGATTTAGACATCACACAAGCTATAATTGTGCTATTAAAGGAAAGAGAGCTAATCTTTTTGCATTTGAAGTAAGCCCTCATCATCAGACCCGACAAAGCCAGACAGATCAAAAAAGAGTAAAAAAGAGCATTTAAGGAAATTAGTACAAGTGTCAGTTAAAAGGTAAAAATTAATGCACTTATTATTGAAATACTGTTGAAACCTACGTTCTTTTCATTTCTTTGATATTACTAAAGCATAAAACATTCAATTAACTTTCCATTGTGTTTGGGGGGTAGTGGGGAAAGGCAAAGCATTGTCAGTGAAGTGTTAGGTGTGTAGGTGGTGTGTGCAAGGCAAAAATGATTAGATATGAGCAGAGGGTACTTTTATTTTGCAGTCGACAAAGCCAGACAACTCTTTCAGTGTGTTCCAGGACAATGTTCTTGCATGTATACTGTTTTTCCTAAAGATACAGTACTGAGTGTCTGAGAAGGTAACATGCATTCCTTTCATCCTCACCAGGGAGTATTTCTTTTCCTGATTATTATTCTCTACATCATTGAAACCTGCATGGTTGTGCACCTCTTTCCTAATAAAAAGTGAATACAGATAAATTGATAATATTTTGGGCCATTGAATAATAGTACTTTGCAACATAAGTGAAATAGATACTTTTAATTCGTACTTACCCTCAGCCATAAATATGAATTCCCATGGCTGTATTCTTTTATTCTTTGAAAGCTGTTACTAAGAGTGCTGATTTGTAAAAACTGATTTAGGATATTTCAAAATACATCCTTGATTTATGGCTGTTATATGTTGGCAACACTGAAACTGCAAATAATTTGTAGTAATGCAGTAGTTTTTCCCATCCTTTGTCCTGTTTAAAGGGAAAGAAGCTTCTTTTTTTTCTTTCTTTCTTTCTTTTTTAAATGAGATCACTGTAATGGTGCAAAACTATAAAGAAAAAATTTATAAAATCATACAAAACAGGAATCCCTCTGAACCCATTTGGCTGGCTTGTTAACAAAACCTTTCTAATATATTGATGAAGATGTTTTCTCTCTAATTCCACCATCTCTACATTTTATTTGAATTTCAGTAATATTAAGATGATGTTGTAATGTTCAACATGCTTTAATTAAAAGAAGTATTTGCTAATTGGCATAAAATATCTGTGTGATTATTTTTCCATATATTTACGATTTTGCAATAAGAGAACAGCTGCTAAATATTTTCTTACATGCTGATTCCACTTAATCAACATTCTTCTTAATGGAGGCGACAAAAGTTAGAAATTGTGTTTTCTAAATGTGTTCCATGAAAACATCAGCAAGATGACAAAGTCATGCCCTTTGGGGTACAAATGAGCAGGTTTACTGCAAAACACTTCTATATAGATAGGAGATAAATCTTAGTTTAAAAATCCTTTGCAATATTGAGAACCTTCCAAGCCAAATGTGTACTAGCACTTAAAGAAAATATTACCAGTTTTAACACCCAAACTCACTCCATGTTTTGATTATTATTCCTATTAATATGCACATGATAGAAGTTAATGCCATACTGACAGATTTAATGCTTTGTAAATGTGCTGAATTAAACTAGAAAGGTAAAAGCAGCCATTACCCTAAGACCTAAAAGAGAGACACTAATCAGTTGGCTTTTTTTCCTCCCATCCTTTTTATAGATGACTGGGAATACAGGTTTTATTTAAAATGCAAGGCTGGAAAAAGCTTAGCCACAGGAAAAAGAAAAGGTCTTGACCCTTAAATATTGATTCCATTCTATTGATTACAAGAGATGGGGGTGGAGAGACTTTTTAAAAATGTAATCCTAAAAAAAGCACAAAGCAAATTTAGGTAAGAATCAGCCTGAGCTTTGTTATTTACAGGACTAAAGAGTTACAGCATAAAAGGCAAAGTAGAGGGAGATCAATGCACAGACACTTCAGAGCTGATGTTCAGGCCTCATAGACTTAGAAGCTAAAAGTCCTTTTGTGTCAGGAGTGCTCTGTCAGTAGACTATGCTGTCTGCAGAACCTGGAATATCTAGCAAGGTCAGGATTTGCATTTGCTGGTAAATTCCCTACTATGGGCAAAGGGGCATGTTACCAAAGATTCCTTTCTCTTCAGCCATTTTGCACAGTAGGGCAAGAAGAGAAAGAGCCCCCCTAGTCACGGACAAGTCAGGAGAAAAGGTAACAAACAAGGTTACAACCTTGTGTCTTGAACTGAACTTTGGGAGTGAAGTGGAAAACTGGAAATTTCAGGGACAACCAGAAAAAAAGACTATTTAGCATGATAGTATCCAAGAGAGGCTTTATTGAAGCCCCTCAAAACCCTAGGGCAAGTGAGCCAATGTAGTACAACTTCTCTGAGAAGTGTTAAATCTACATGAATCCTGAAGTGCCTGATTTACTTGAGTAGAAAACTCTGTAATTCTCAGTGTTGAAGAACTGAAGCAATTCTGCACATTAGTGGGAGGAAGGACTGCTCCCTTGCTACATGCCAAAGCCACAAAGAATTTGCTATAGATATGTTGACAAATGGAAACATAAAGTAAACACAGGAAAACATGTAATCCAAGGCAGTAATATATATTTTAACAGAAACCGCTGCTATACTCTCAGTGTGTCTACTTAGCTTTTCCATGCTGCATAGCCTGGGCTGCTTACTGGGCTTTCACCACTCTTTTGCCAAGAAAGCACAAAATGTGCTAGATTGTTTCTTTGCATATGTTTCTTGTAGAAGTGTGGAATTCTGCACATAGAGGCTCTTAAAGGCACTTAAATGATACAATATTTGTTGAAGGACTTCTGATCAATAAATTCTGATTTGCAAAATGGGCAGTTGTTCTAGGACCTGATCTGGAGACCTAGTGTTCCCCTCTGCTACATACAATATTCCCATTATCTTTCATGATGTTTCTTTGCAGGTGTGTTCTCAATGCATAAGCAAGCCTTCTGTTCACTGACATCACTGTTAACGTGTCTATTCAATCACTCTGGAGAGGAGGCCACATGTGTAGAGTCAGAAAAGTAAGGGTCAAATTCTCTATGCAGGTGAGAAAGAGCTAAAAATTATGCATATAAAGTATGCTTCAGTTATAGCAATTGGTAGTAACTTTTAGAAATAATTGTTAATCTGGACAGTCACTATATTGAGGATACGACCACACAGAAGCTGGGAATGAATGATCTGGGACAGCATGGTGCTTTGCATGGGGTGATTATGTCCTGCAAAAAAAATAGGGTAAATTAGACACCGAAGGTTAACAAGGTGTATCATAACTGTACTGCTACCAGTGACTAACTCTCTAGAGATACCTGTCTCTACATGGCATTTCAATGTGCCATATAGAAAAACACCCTAAACTATTATGTGAGGTTGTCTGTTCTTATTATAGTCTGCCTTCACCAGTGCTCTTATTTCATTTTTGCTGTCTAAAGAAAACTCTGGATGATATGCTCTCAAATGAGCATTTGGTTAAGAATGATCCCTGGATTTTAAAACCTACATTTACTTCAAAATTATTTTCTTCTAGAGTTTTTATTAGTTGCAGTATCATCAGCTAATTCTGCAATCAGTGATCTGCTTCACAGTGCTGATTTAGTGCTAATAAACATTCAAAAAAAATCTTGGTGTAGAATCAAAGAGAAAATCAAATTATTTAAAGATCTTTTTTTCTTTTCTTTTTTTCCCACCATTTACCTCTGCCTGCTTTCTCCCTCATCAAAAGAAATCTATGAAGTTTTAAGAGACTGATAATTTCCTTTGTATAACAGTTCAGAAATAGGATGTTTTTTGTGTGTGCCTACTAAATTGGAACATCCAGGACAGATGATTTCATCAATAATAAACTCCCTTTGCAGCACTTAATGACAAAAAATGTTTCTCAAGGGAAGTAAATATTTACTTACATATTTATAAACTTTCTCAGTGCTTTTTATGAAACTCCTCAGCAACTGATGCAAAATAAAGTGTTGTATGAGAAAATGTACAACATAATAATGAATATTAATCCTTTTGTTTGTTTTATCTGTCTTTTAAAGAACTAAGATGAGAAAAGTGTTAGAGTTTACAATGTGAGTTGGGGAGGTCCAGAACTCTTTTGGGCTTTACTTGTTTGCTGAGTTTTGGCTGTCATTGTCTTACCACACACATCCTAGTCTCTGCAGCATACCTGGGAATCACACTTGCTTTGGGTGTAAAACACCCCAGTCTGAAGTCAGGAAGAAACTCTCCTGCCCTGAGGTCAGATTGGTTGGGCTGAGAGTCTCGGTCTGTGAAGAGGCAGCTTGGGTGAGAGGCTGCCTAGGTCTGAGAGACCTGGGCTCCCCTGCCCTTCCACCCTGCAGCTCTCACCCAGTGGGAATGAGATGGATTCCTCACTTCATAAGGGTGTCACAAAGATAAAATACATTAGAGACAGCAAGGTACTTAGACATTGCAGCTTTGGAGGGGGAACACAGGATTGTTTAAGCACCTAAGAAGTCAATTAATACAGATGGAGCTTCACTTTCTTTGACGTAAATGTAGAAGGGGAAAAATACCCTATCCTTCGGAAGAGAAAAGAGTATAAGGTAAGAAAATGAAAATCTGCTACAATGGTGGCAAAGGCTAGCACAGTATTATTGTAACACCAATAATTAGGAATTAGAGGAGGCCCTACAGCCTGGTTGCATATGACAAACAAGAGTGGAACTTTTAATGAAATCTTTTAATCTTCAGAGACAATTTACAGGCTTCCTGCTGCCGAGTGCCCAGGCACCCTCTCCCCATAATATCCCCTGAAGCCTGGCCATGACCATGTCTGTCTCTCCACAACTGGGTGGCACCAGGGCTCAGATGCGACAGCAGTAGGCTCCTCTGCCCCTATCAGCACTGCAGTTCACCCCATGTCTTCCTGCTGCCCATGGGACTGACTCCTGTGCAGGAGGAAAGTCAGGGTATATGCCCCAACTTGCCATGTGGTGGCATGGGGGAGGTGGCATGGACTCTGTCCATGAACCACCTGGAACCCCACCCAGTGTTCAACTGGCATTTCAGGGCAACCTCCATTCCCTCCCAAAGAGTAAACCTTTTTTCTCAATAGTTTTTTTCTTAGTAGCTTGTTCAGAGGGAGAGGGTGCCTCAGCAAGGGTGTGAGCTCTCTCCTCAGGGACCCTGGTAATCTACTGGGAACATCCTGGCCATTCTCAGCCACCATGTTATGGTGCAGGCATCCTGTTGAGCCTTTAATGCTACCCTACAGGTTTTGCCTGCCACTGTCCAGTTCTCTGTCACTTGCTACCTCTCTTTTTTGTTTATTTATTTTTTAATCACTTTAGGTTGAGGTAGCTCTCCATGCTCTGGATATGTGCATGTTTCCAGACCTTCGCCTCAGCAAAGTCCCAGCGCAGGCATCTGGGCTTCTGAGAGTAAACACTGGGAGATACAATCTGCATTTAAAAATCAGTAGAGTAAATTGATGCCTGCAAAAGTGCTATATAAATCTATAGCCAATAATAACAATTAAAAAAACTATTAGTTTAGCCATCTAGTCTCCTTTACTGCTTTGGCACCATTATGTTAATAATGATGAGTGGAGAGGCAAGAAAAATGGAGCCATTTTTCCTACTGAAGTGCACTGAAGGAGTTGATGTTTCTGTAGAAATGGAAAGAAAGATTGTGACTTTTTCCTGGACTCAGGAAAGTGAGTGAGACTGGCATTTACTGTATAAAAATATTCTTCTAGTGAGGTTCATTATTTTCTGTTTCAGTAGGCAGGGAAAGAAGTTCTGTTTGGAGGGAAAACCAGTTAATTGGATATGTTTTTCACCTGTAAAATGGTGTGGGACAGTACTTTAATGTCAACTCAGATTGTCACATTTTGGTTTTAAAAAAACCAAACCAACTTCTAGCAAAGGAATATCAACCCAATATAGAGTCAATACTAAGTAATTTTTTACTACTTTAAAAAAAAGATGTAGAAATGAAGGCAGAGAAAGAAAGATTAAACTGAAGGGGAATTCACGTTTGGAAAGTTATTTCACAAGAAAGCCAAGACAAGGTACATGAAGGGTAAGTTCTGCAAAAGCACCAGGTGTTTCTGAGCCCTGTTCCTTTCCAAGTGCAGTCAATGCCGTGTGCCAAAAGAAGTGCAAATAGCAGAAGATTTTATTAGACAGTTCTAAGAAACAGAAAAAAAGTACCAGTAGTCCCAGTCTTCAGTAGTCCCAGTCTTGCAGTGATAATAGGATGTCTGTGCCTTTTGTTTGTATTGTTGTTCAAGGATACTGGCCTAAGATTTAGTGAAGTAGCCTTAGACCTCTCATGCCACTTATCTGTGAGGGTTAGAAGTCCAGGTTCCAGATACACATGTGTTTATAGTCATGCATCTGCATGTGTGTAAGGCAGACACTTGCATGCATCATATATTTTGAAATCATTGTGCTCCACCCATGCACAAGAGTTGTGTTTTCATGTGTCTTGGTGCAATTGCAGGATTACTGAATGTATATTTTCAATATCTGTCACCCAGAGGCTGCTCTGTTTTCTACTCACCCATCTTGCCCATCTTTACAGACACAGTAATTTATGTCCTGATCCATGTTCTGGGAATTAGTGTCATGGCACTGAATAAGTTTGTAAAGAAGTAAATTTTTTTTTTTTTAACCTCTGTATGTTGAAGGTACTTATCTTGTTGCATGAATATGGATGATATTTCCTATGAATATGGAAAAGACTGGGGAGGGATGGGTCAGTGTTTAACTGCTCTTAACCTTTCCACCAAGTTGACCTTACCACAATGTGATGCATAGGAGAGGTCAGGCTTAGCTGATTTTCTGTAGAATGCCATTAGTAATTTTTTGCCACATATGTTTGCCCTGAAGCCTTGTTTGCCACCTATATAATTATTAGAAGACTCTTATAATTGTATTTGAAATTCTAAGTTGACACTTATGTCACAGTACCATGGCACAGTATTATGTTTAATTTCTCTTTTGTTCATCTCATTTAATGTACTGATGAATTATACTCAAAAGAAGATCCCACACACTTCTTTTCCTTACCATTACCAGTTACATGTTCCTCCCCTACCTGCTAGAAACATCAATTTAATTTTTAAAAAAACCAGAAGAACAAAGCATGTATAGGTTTGCATGCTTAAAATGTAAAGTGGGTAAACACCTCATTTTCATATGTTGTTTTCTGAAGCTGAAGTAATAAGACATTTATATTTCTCTGACAGGTAGAACTACAGTAGTATTCCAGGATGATGATGCTAAACTAATAATGACTTTGACATATTGCATAATCTGAGCTGTTTGGCCAAAATGATGTTCACTTGATCCCTGTACAGAGCTAAATTTCTTTCGATTATCTTCCTCCTCCACCCTGACAGACTTGCTTGGGTGTCTCCTGCAGCGCTCCCTTATATCCCAGGAACCCTGGGTGAGGCTTCTTAGTATGAAGACTCATGAGAAGGTGTTAAAGAGCAGGTGACATCCAGTCTGCATGTTCATTCTCACTGGGCCTACCTTGGAATGGAAACTCCTGGTATGGGCACAAGGTGATCTTCTATGAAGGGTTATAACAGGGTCACACTGTGTGGAAGTGGGATAGGATGACAATTTGAGCTCCTCAGGTGATGTTGTTGGGTCTCCATATGTTGTACCTGATTTCTTGTGAAATCTTAGAAATTCATAGCAGCATTCAGTGCCAATGGGGAGGGTGATATGGATTGATTTCAAATAAAACTGTAGAATGGAAAACATGATTGGATTTAACACAGGAGGAATGTTGCAGTAGGTTTTCAGTTTTGTATTTTTTTTTTCATATTATTATTAATTTTCAAGTTTTCTAGTAGGTTTTGGAAGCAGAGGAATGTGAAGTGAAGTCACAAAGGTTAAGCACTATTTGGCCACTATAAAAGGAGTGGAAATGAACCTTTTCTTATTAGTCAGTTTCTACTTAGCCACGTCTTTTGGAACAGCTGAAAGCTTTCATCCACCTGCTGCAGATGACTATCTGGATTATCTGTTCCAGTTTCAAGCAGGTTTACTGTGTCAGTAATCCTGTTTACCAGTGTTCTTCATCTGTTGTTCTCTAAATGTTTAAGTTTTGCAAAAAATTTGTCAACTAGTAGATATTTTACACTCGTTTCAGTAATTGAAAACCGACGTACCAAGAATGAAAGCTAGTTTTCCAGAGAAGATGAGTAAGCACAGAAAGGTCTGATTGGTTTATTGGGCTCATGTGGTTAAGGTGTGCCAATTTCTGTAGCCAAGAGCAATGCAAAGAAGTGGTTAGCAACAGATGTGCCTCTGTCTGCTTTCTAGCCTAATAGATGAGGTTTCCAGTTGTATTAAAGTAGCAGAATTTTGCAGAAGTCTGAATTGGAACTGAAATTTACAGACTGAGATCCACAGTAGGATTTTGTTTGTCTGTGAGCAACTATAAATAGAGTATGCATAAGTGGATACTTTTGTGTAGCAGTGTCTTTGAAGTCAAGCCCATGTGTTTGAACAGTTGGCTTTTTACAGGTTAAGCACAAGTCCAGTTATATTATATTTTTATTACCTAGCATTGCAGTAATAGCAAGGTACTTAGCTCAGTATTGTTATTTTTGTTTATGCTGTGCACTTCCAAGATAATTCCATTAAAATAATTTTATTATTGTGTTAATTACTGTGGACAAGTATTGCATAATACAGGATACTTTCTAAGTAAATAAGCTCCATGCTGCTATGACTATCTTATTTCACTTAAAGGTTATCAGATACTATATGATATGCAGAGTAGACATATCCACAGATGCTATCCTGCAGAGTTTATAGCTTAAACATGCAAAACAGGTGAAGAGTAGGAAAAGAGAGTTTCCCATGACCTAAAATCAGTCAGGGATGATGTTCATAGCCTGCAGGATCTAGTCACTGCTCCATCTATATTACTGTCCCTTTGGAGGAACAGTCTAGCATTGATTAAGATACTTAAACTCACACAAAAGGGTGTTTTGTTTTTATTATTATTATTGTAAATGTCAGTTATTCCATCTGCCCCTCAACATAACCATCATTAATTAGCTGATTTTTTTTAGACATTGCAGCAGAGGTGGATTTGAAAAGATGGATTTCAAAGAAGCAAGGATAATCGCTTGACAGCTCAGTTCAGAGAGGGTACTCCATGTGTGAGGGGCAGGGTGGAGCTGTGTGAGAGAAGCTGACAAACAGCAGAGATGATTGTTATTGTTGGTGGATTAGAAGAAAGCGTGTGCATGTGTGTATGTGTGTGTGAAAGAGAGAAAGAGAAATGCAATTAAGAAACAAGAATAGACAAATAAAGAAGGGCGGAGTTTTGAAGAGCCTTGAAACTGGGGACAAGTAACATGAAATTGCTGTTGTGAAACCAGGAGGGACTGGAAGAGATATGAGTGATGTGGTCAGAACAGACAAGGAATATAAGCCTCAAGTGCAAAAAGAAAGTAAAATTAATGGTGTGCTATCTCTCAATAAGCTCAGAACGTACAAATTGGCAGAACCACCTCTTCTTCCAAAACCTTTTAGAAGCTGAACAATTTTTGAGGAAGAAAAGAGAAGAGAGATGGCATCCAAAATAGCACATTTAAAAAAAAAAAAAAAAAAATCTGAGCAAGGGCACTTGCAGCGCTAAAGCAGAATGTTAATTGAAATCCTACTGTGCCAACAGGAACATTGGAAAGAGACCAGTCAGGATTAGACTAATTAAGATGTCTTTAAAAGAAAGCAGGGGGAAAAAAAATCTACTGAAAAATTGAACAGGTTGGATTGTCTTAAAGAGGAATTTACCAAATACAGAGAAATCAAAAAATTTGTAAAGTGTGACCATCTTGCAAAAGATAAATTGAAGTAGACTTGAATGTTGACACAGTTAGAGAGAAGTTGTCTTCTAAGTATCTTTGGGAATTGATGTCTGGGAATGTACTGAATAGTAGGGTTTTTTTACCTACATTTTTATTTTGAGGAGAGGAGCTAATGGCCACTTTAAGGAAGTTGGTGGCTTCTGTATAACCTGTTGTAGTGGTCTTCTCTGACATAAAATACTTAACACTTGTCACCTCCCTTCCTTCTCTTCACTTGTTCCCATTCAGCTTTGTGTGCCTGGCTGTGGAAAGGGACAAAAGGAGGTTCATTCTTGAGCGGGTGAACAGAATTTCTTCTTTTATTGAGGTAAGGATATTGTCCAGAGTGACCTTGTCACAACTGTGTAAGAGCAGACATCTTTCTGAGCTTTCGCTACACAGAAACGTAGCACAGAAGTTCTTATGTGACACTAGAACATGAGCAGTAAAGATGGAGATAGTGTTTCAACTTTCCTTGCTAAGACTAGTGCAATGTGGGACACAGATAGGAGTCTGAGATCATTGGTAGAAGCAGTGTTGCCAGGGAGCTTCCACAACTGGAGTTAATGACCCACATGCAAGTCCCCTACAGCCCTTGGGAAGATAACCATTGCTCCTGACATTACAGAGCAAGAATGGCATTTGACAGAAGAAACCATGAATATTTTAATCTTTTAAGAGGAGTAAGGAGTTGAGTCAAGCTGCTTGAATTATTCAGTGTGAATAAGTGAGCCAATTTATTGGACCTTTTCCTTGTTCACAGATCACCCACAACCTCATCCTTCTTTCCATGACCAGAGTTGCTTTTCTCAAGTGTTCTGCGAATAGTTTATACAAATGTCAGCCAATGGAACTTCTGATCTCTTTCCTTGAACCATTATTAGCTGTTAGCCTTGCATAATTTTCCAAATTACTGCTTTTCTGTGGTTAGATGACAGGACTTTTAGAGTGGGAAAAAATGAAATAGTGAATCAATACATAAATATACTTCTGTACAAATACTGTTTCATACAAAATTTCAAGCATGTCAATTTTTGCAAAAGCAGGCATTATCTGTATAATTGTAAGAACAAATAAGCTCTTAGCTGACAGGTGGATTTTAATGGGACTTTAATTGCCCAAGAGGAGCCTTCTCAAGAGTGAGGGTCTCCTGTTGGTTGGATCACTTGTGCTTAGCCCTGAAAATGTCTCAACTATCCAGAAAAGCACAACCTCTAATGTACTCTTAGTAAGTTCAGCAATAGTTTTAAAACCTGGCTGCGTGTTTTATTGGAGCTGAACAATTGCAAATTTGATGAAGGGTGAATATGAAATGTATTGATATGGTTAAATCAAAGATAACTCTAAGGAATATTTCAGAGCCTTGATTTTATACTATTCAACTTGCTTGAGTTTTGCATTGATGTATTTATTCACCAAAGCCACAGTCTTTCTACAAATGTACTCTCTGTAATGACATTCTTGGGAGGTCTACAGCTTGTCTCACATCTGTACATTTATGAAGTCAACCCAAACAAGTAAGCCTGTCAGTGTAAAATCTACCCATTGATATAGTATCCTTCTTAACATCTGATATGAAACTAAACACAATAGGAAAGCCAGAATCTTTCTAGAAAATAGCGTAGACAGTAAATACCATTCTAAGCCATTTATCTAAGCAAAATGGAGTGTACAAGGTACTAAACTAGCCTGACAACCTGTATTTAGTGTAATGATTTATTTGCTCTTTGGCAAGCTCTAACCATTTACTATTAACTATTGCAGAGGAAAGGTAAGGTTATTATTACCTCATAAAGTAAATAGTGATACTTAACAAAACAGAACATCTGCCCCCCTTATTAAAATATTTTGACAGATTTAAACTGGTTCACATTTAATCTCATTTGTTAATTATGGGAAGCAATAGTATGTGTTCTGAAGACAGAAAAATAAATATTTTTGTGATTAGGAAATTTGTTACACTTCAACAATAATTTTTTTCTCAGGGTTCTTTTCTTAATCTGAAAATAATGTAGACATTACTTTGGCAATCTTGTAAATAGTGAGGCTACTTGGAACTAAGCCTACTGGTTTTAGATGGCTTAAAAACCCAACCCTTATTTATCTTACTGGCATATAAAAAAGGCAAATATAGAAAAAAATTTCTGTGCTTAGCAAAACAGATTGATATATAGGAATCTAAGGGGATAGGCCACAGAGTTTCCCTGTTTTGAGAATATAATCTGGGTGCTTCACTACTAGATATTTAAAGATTTTTTTTTCTTTTTTAAAGAGAGCCTGAAAATGTCCTATTTGTAAGTTTAAGGCTGAGGAGAAAAATAAAAAACTAGCCCAGTAAAAGAAAATCATTAGTTTTCAGCCACATCTGTTATTGGGTTCAGTCCACTACATGGCCACATGATCACAAGCAGGTTGCCCCAAGAGGGGAGGCAGGAGCAGGCGGACGAGAATGCCAGACCTTACCAGCCTGTGGCTCTGTGGATTCACACTTGATTGAAATGACTGTCTTACAGTGGCTTGAGATGGGGATTCTGGAAGCATGAGCTAGGCTGTGCTTTTATAACTTAAGATGCTGTACCTCTTTGGCAAGGAACTCATTGCTCTTCTTTCTGTCTTTCTTCCCCCACACTGAATGTTTTTCTTCTCTATATAAAAATGTTTTTAGAAGTAGAGTTTTGTCTTTTGATACATTTGCACAGAATCCAGAATAGTGAGGTCTGTTTCTCAGCTGAAGGCTATCCGTGTGGAACACAGACTCAAAAAATTTGGATGTGACTTTGTGTAAGTGGAACTAGTCTACTTTGCACCAGCGTCATCGTTACATGTGGTAGAATGTCCGAAATCGCTACATTCATCATCTTTATTTTATATAGCACTTTTTCTGAATGTGTCAAAAGCATTTTAAAGAACAATAGCTACTGAGTTGAATAATCAATTATAGATAATAATACAGTACAGTACAGATAGCACAAAGTGTATAATTACAGTATTTGATTTGGTTTTGTTAGAAGTCAGTGGCAATTTAATGTTCACATCATCAGTGGAAGCAGGAAGCCCACTGAAGATAAATGCTCAGCACAGTTAGTTGTGAACTCTGTATCAGCTATTCACAAATGTCCCATAATAACAGCTTAAACTGGATATTTCTGTGTTGAGCTCTGCCTCAAAGATGGTCTAGAGCAGTTTAATGTAATATTAGTTTATTCTTTTCCAGTTTAAGTATTGACTTTGTGGCCTTTCTGTGGGCTGCATCTATATTCAAAATGTCATCTAAGTCTGTCATTACAACCTGGAATATAGTCTGTTGAGTGGACTTCATCAGTTATTTTATACAAATATTCAAAAGCAAATCACAATTTTCTCAAGATTTATTCCATTCCTAGAAATTAATGGAAGCAGCTTTTCCTGAGCAGCCCTCCCCACCCTTTTCTTTTAACCTGAAACTTGCAACTAATCCCTAGTATGCAGAAATGTAAAATATATCTTAGTTGTGACTGGTGATGTGATTTTCATGGCCTTGTTTGTACTTCAGCTGGATAAGTGAAAGTCTTTTAATCTGCTTTCTGCTGCAAGGATTTGGGAAAGAGTGGTTTTTAAATTGTATCTCAGCGATTGTAGAACATGGAAGCTGAAGATTCACTGTTCCTGAACATTTGAGCTAATAAATCATGATTACATGACTACTGAGAGAAGAGGTCTGGAGAGTGTTCATATCTACATTTAAACGAACATTCATAAGATTTTATTCATTATTTTTTCCATATAATTAATGAGATTTCAAAGTATAACTTGAGAATCTTTCCTTTCTGTGTGTTCTTTGTGTTGTTCTGGGTTTTTTTATGTCTAATTTTGTATCCCATGTATATTTTTTGTAGTCTATCTTGATTCTACTAACACATCCAGCCACTGCCTGTGAACTTTCTGTGTGACTTGTTCTTGTGACTAAAAGCAGTAGGACCAATAGCCATGGATAGGATTGGACCCATAAATTGTATATATTCCATCCAATTTGTCTCAATCTCTAGATTAGTCCTCCAAGTCATGACCTCATCTTTGCCTGAATGAGATTTTGAATATTAACTTCTTTGTTTTAGCCTGAAGCAGTTGTGACACTCAGGATTCCAAGTCATTTTCTAAAATACAAGACTCAATCCTTTAAATTATTTCCATTTATTTCATTTACCTACTGGAAAGCAGCTTCACGGAGAAAGACCTTGGAGTCCTGGTGGACAATNACTGGTTTGTGCTTTTTTTTTAATCTAGACCTAGCATAAGCATAGAAGTGTATATATATTCCGTGAACCTCTTTTCTTAGTTTCATTTTGTGGTTTCTTCACTTCTAAGTTTAAGCTATTTCCTCTGTGCATGGATTTTTGAAACTGCTTTAAACATCTGTTAAATGAGCTCTTATAATCAAGTTTTAAGAGGGAGCTAGGTTAAGAACTTATGCTCTGTCAGCTGTGTGGGTAGTGGTGGAAGAACAGAAGCTGGCCACTTAGTGCAGCACATAGAAACGTGTAGCATTACTATCTGCATTGAAAGCTTCAGATCTAGCCTTACAGACAATAAAAACTTCAAAATATTAACTCTTCCAATACTCCTAGGCTGTTCTCCCTTTTTATTTCATATGAAAAAAATTTTTTTTTCCTCCCACACTTTGGTTTTTACAAAAAAATAGACATTCCCATCCTAAGTAATTACCACCCTTCTTTTACAGCCTTACAGCTCCATAAGATGAGCTATTGTGCTAAATAATTAGCACATGCCATTCAGAATATTATAAGAATTATATGCAACATCAAGCAGGAACTATACACTGACACATGACCATATTTTTCATGAAGCTGCACTAAACAGAAATTAGGTATTAGCAACAGGTGCATTTAAAACATTATTAATTGTTAAGGAGGAAAAAAAGAAAGAGAACAGTGTCATATTCAACCATTAACACAGTAAAGCATTTTAAAGTTTGCAATGATTTGAACCACGACCTCTTTGAACATATCCTTTTTCCATTTGCATACACAAACATTAATCCTGTGCTTGAACACAAAAATGCATTTACATAAAAACTGCATCATGATTTATAATTTATTAAGTAATCGTGGCTGAGATATTATTGGAAAGAAACAAAACAGCTATATTTAAATACCAGGCTCTAAGGGAATATAATATATAACAACTTTTTAATAAGAAAGAAAAAATCTTTTCCTTCTAGCACATCACTAATTAATACAGATTTTTTTTTCCAGTACATTTTTTTTTTCATGGAATTCTGTGCTCTGAGATGAGCTATGCTATCATATACTGGAGCCCCTGATGATTGTATTCTTTACATAAAAAGTGGGTAAGAGATTATCACAAAATATGTTACACTGCCTGGCTAATGTGCAATGTCAAGCCTATTGGAAGATTTCTACAGGATTTACCTCACTTGTGGATCTTGGTTCAAAATGGGCACTGAGCCATGCAGATCGGAGTAATTTTGGCATTTGAAAACTGAGAACTCAATGCACTCATGGAAGCTCTCTGGTGAATTCAGGCAGCAGATGAGCAGGGAGATTTTACATTTCAGTTTTGGGTTGAGATACCTAAACCACCAGTTTGATAGTATTGGACATAGTAGTATGGGGTTATAAATGAAATGATGCCCTTTGTGTGTGTCCAGTTCCCCTACTCAGTCCTACCTGCACAGAGCGTAGGACTTGGACACGGTAGTTTCAGCTGCATCCTGGGATCTCCAGAATATCTTCATAGCAGAAAATCCACCTCCTAATTCTCTTGACGTTTCAAGCACAAGTTGTTATTGGGAGATGAGGAATGGCTTCAGAATATCTCAGATAATGACCCTAGGGTTTATTTACTTTGAATTTATTCCTCGTGTTCTTCTCTCTCCTTAGCAGCCTCTAGTCTCAATTTTTATCTAATACTGGTTTATTCCCTTGACTTTCTCTTACTCTTCCAGTAGGTTTAATATTTGATCAGTTTGTATTTGAATCACCTGTATTTGAATT
>VYZX01005307.1:0-12237 GCA_013401335.1 Brachypteracias leptosomus
CTGTGATTCTGTGATTTGATCTTTAAATTAAGATTACAAGTCTTTCTTTCAATTTCAGGCCAACATTACTCCACTACAAATTTCCAGACAGAAAGGTCTGCATCTAAGTTGACTGTAATGGCTGTAAAGCTTTGATATTTACAGGAGAAACAGAATTAAAAAAAATTTTAAAAAATTAATAAATATGATAGAGAACTTAGTTCAATGTATGTCTATTTACGCTCATGCATTACAGATATGGACGTTCAAGGAAATCAACAATTTTAAATCCACCCATATTTACCCATTATATACCTTGTATCAAGTCATATAATAAGGGAAGCAGATCAGGAAGTTTCTTTAAAAGATTAGATCCATATCTGAATAAGAACAAAGAGCAGCCCAGCTCTGTGGTGCTCAGATGGCATTTTAAGTTTCTTAACTTTTAAAGTACCTATACACAGCAACTTGGCTCAATAATATCTCAAGGCAGTAATGAGTGCCTTGATTCAAGTGTAGTTGAAATCAATGATAAAGTCAATGAAATCAACTTAGCTTCAACGGAATTTCAATGAGGTCCAAAATTCTGGTAGGTAATTGCTGCTGGATAGACTATTGGATGGTGTCTTCCTTATGCTGACTTAATTCATCAGAATCCAGCCCCAGTCTGAGTTTCATCGGAGATTCTGGAGAAGGAAACAAAAAGTTCACAGAAGAGAGGTCACATCTATATTGGCAGAAATCCAGCTTGAGAGTGGGTAAGTTGACCAATTCATACAGGATTGTTATATACCTGTGTTATATATGCCTTGGGGGATTTATTCCAGATGAGATATAATCTAGTCCTTGGGTATAAATGTCTTTAGGAATTGTGGTTTGAAGCTTTATGGAAGGAAGAAGTATTAGGCATGTACTGAAAGAGCCATTGAGAGGCAGCAGGACCTCTTGGACCGCATGGCTTGTGGCATGGAGCCATTGCTTGGATTTCTTCCAAAAGAAATCTGCTCTGGGGGCACTAAATCACTCTGAGAAGTGAACCAAAGGGCAGTCAGGGGTTCCACTTCACAGCCTCCCTGTTGGTCTGCAGTAAGCCACTCAATTGGACACAGCCCAGGAATCTCCTCATTCTGTCTTCGGACAATGTAGTTACTTGTCACTTTGCACAAATACTGGATAGGGCATTTTGATGCAAATAAGTTTTGAGCATCTCTGTGGAACAACAAAAGGAACTCCATAGGAAATGACAGGGAATCTGCCTAGGAACAACACTAGGAGGTTTCACATTATTAAACAGAACTGAAGTTATCAAAGATCATAGAATCATTAAATCATAGAATAGTTTGGTTTGAAAGGGACCTTTAAAGTCACATTCTCCAGTTAAAAAAAATCAGAAGCATATATAAAAAAACCCCAAACAAAATAATATATCAAAATTTTTTATGTTATCTAAAATGTAGAAGTTGCATATTAAAAAGAAACAAGTAAAATATCAATGGATTCATAGCTACACAGCAGTGTAAGGAAGTCAAGTAATATGTGGTTGTAGTGGGTCTGTCTGAGCTGATTTTCCCCATACAGCCCTCATGCAGCAGTACTAGGATCCAGAGAGTGTTGATAACACACACCCTTGTTATGACTATCAGTGCCCACATGGCACCAAAGGTACGGGGGGGGAGTGATAGAGGGACTAGGGGTGGGCACTGGGCACCCAGCCAAGGTAAACCCACCACAGTGGTTTTTTCATTTTTCTTTCTCATTGCTTTTATTTTGGCGTTTTCAACACAGACTCATCAACTTATAGGAGTGTCAGACTCTGAACAGGACCACATATCAAAATAATTACTAACTATGGGAACAGAAAAAAAATACATGAAGAAGACATGAATTTTAAAGCGATCCAGTTCTCTCAGGGTTTTGTACCTCCCAAAAAAAAGTAATTGCATTGCTTTTGAAATCACAAACCAAGGTGTGAGTACAATTTCTTATTGCAGTAAGAGTGTTAAAGCAGATCTACAAGTGATCTGTTTTTATGAGCTTCTGTTGCGTTTGCGAGAGGCGTCCCATATCTATGTCTAAGAGAAAGATGGCAGGTTAGGCTCAAAAGGGGCATAAAGCATAGCACAGCTTGCCTTGCACTGAAATAGCAATGTTCATAACCTGGTATCAAATGTGGGAGCACGTTAAATCCCCTATTAAATGTACTATTGCCCCATTTACCAGCATGACAATAGCTGCGAGGGAACAGGAGACAGGGAGCACAGCACATGCCCTTCAAGTTGGGCATTACATATCTGCACCACCCCTTAACTAGGCTCAGCTACAAAAGCACCAATCAACCCTAATACGGAAAAAAACTGCAGGGCAGGAGGTATATAATCACTTCAGCTGTGAGTCTGTTGGTTTGGGCCTGAGTTCTGCTGCAGGGAAGCTTCTTCCTATACTGAAGTAGATAAAGGTCTTTTCTACTTTTAGCTATGAAATATGTGGTCATAAATAAGCATTTGGGAATGGTAGGGCTGGGTTGTTTTTGTTGGCTTTTCATAAAGGTGGTGATTCAGACAAGAAAAACAATTTGGGTTAAATGGGTATGATGGCTTTTTGGAGGGGAGTTTTTGGGTGTCGAAAGACAAAGAAAAAAAAGAAAACCACTACAGATAACTAGCAAATTTGTTTTAATCCCAAAGTATTTTGCTTTTTATGGGAAGCAGGAGATTGTGTTCAGAAGTAATTTTGTATGCATTTCAAAATAAAATTCTTATTTCCAGATGAGAAAAGGAAAAACTCTCTTTGCAGGCTGTTGACTTGATTTTTTTACTATTTCCTTGATACTTTGATCTGTTGAAATTGCTTGACCAGTTGTAGACTCACAAATTGATTCAGGCAAATGCTGTGAGGATTTTTTCTGTGAACGAACTAGTCTTCTGAAATATTTTCATATTTCTTCTTCAAAGCACATATAAAAAAATGTTACATTTTTAGTATTTGGATAAGTGGCTCTAAAGAGATCCTCTGAGTGTCCTGTTTCCACTGAAGCCATGAGATAATGTTCTGATAGTGTGTAGCATTTCCCAGGGTAAGGTTGCAAATTCATGCTGGAATCCTTGTGAACGCTTTAGCCTGTTCCGGGGGCTGGGACAGCTGCATGGCTCTGAAATGTCTGTCCTTCTCAAGAGTGCTGTGCTCCAATGCATGTGAGCAAACTCATTGGCTTTTGTGTACTGAAATACTTGTAGGCAGTGCTTTTTTATAGCAGGTAGCTGTGTAGTTTGTGTTAGGATTGAGAAGCTCAAGGAAACTGGTGAAAATACCTACACTTTATCTCTTTAAAAGACTGTGTGATAGAAGTCATAACTCTAAGCAAGAAGAAGTTTTTAAACAAAACTTACCTGGACATTTATTTACATCAGGGAAATGCAATTCTGCTTATATGTCCACAAAAATCACATTTCTGAAAAGAAAACCTCTTAGTTTTGTAGAACATATTAGTACTCTTCGGCAAAAAAAATAATCAGCAGACTTCAATATCTTAGATAGAGAAAAGCAGTGGCCACAAAATGATTTCTCGGAGGACACAGCTAGGAAGGTGCATCCCTCAGTCTGAAACCTGGCTTTGTAAGAGTTTCTACATGCTGTCCTTACCTAAGTCCTTCCTGGGAAAATTTGTGTATCATTTGAGACATGCCCTGCAGAATTTCCTACGAAGAGAAAACTCCTATTTAATTTATTAGGCTTTGACTATGTTAGACATCCACAGAGTGTATCATGCAATTCTTTGTAGGCCTTATCACCAGCACAGTCATTGCCATGTTGCTCAACCATCACGTTTTCAGATCAGCCTCTTTCTGTCCCTGTTCCTCAACACAAGTAATAGCTGTCGTTCATGTTCCCTGCCCTGGTTCAGCACTAGGGCTAGAGCCAGTAGAGTCAGGTTTACTTTGCTGCTTAAGTTTTTCAGAAAAGCGCCTGTGAGCCAAAGACCAGTATTAAGCCTGAAGCAACTCACTTTCAAGCAGTGGCTGGCATATCCTGATCAGAAAACCTGCCGCTGCTGTTTGTCACTATGCTGTTACTTCACAAACCTCCAAACCTCATAGGTGTGCAAAATGCAAACTGTAGAGGAGGTGAGGGTACTGCAGATGAGTGTCAAAGTTGCCTGTGATTATGGAATGGAGAAGCAATGATTCTGATGACTGAGGCAGCAGTTGGCTGTCAAGCCTTGGTCTCTGGCACATTACACAAATCGCACTTTGTGTCACATTCCTTGCATACACCTGCCAATTCTGTAAAGCACAAACTTTGACAAGGAAGAGTTTCAGATGGTTTCTTGCTGTTTTATGAAGATTTGTGCTTTTTAGAAAAGCGAGCTGGACATATGGTATAAGATTGTCCTCAGGAAAGAAACATGTCCTTTACGTATATGATAAAGCTATCCTTGGCTATTGCCATTTACTTAGCCCTTAATTTAAAAACTGTTGAAGAAATGAGCAGAAGTCCATGACATTTAGCAGAGTGGAATGATTAATCCTGAATTATGTGGCTTAGGTATGGATATACATGATCAATATTTTCAGCTGAGGGGAAAAAAGCTAACTTAGTCTAAAATGCAAATAAGTAGTAGTAAGATATACAGTGAAGGGATATTACAGTCAACTGAGGTGAAAAAGCATTGGTGACAAAGGTGAGAGGTAGAACAGGATTCTGAAAAAATAATTGGTAAAACAAAGAGTTTCCACTTAATAGAAATATTTGGAAAGAAATACCATGCCATGACAGTTGTCTTTGTTTCTTGCAATTTGGAATCAAATACATTTAATTCTTGCACTGCCTGAGTGAAGGTGATATGTTCTGCACGGGATGTCAACCCAAGTTTTGCAGACCAGGTAGGCACACGTGTTTCCAGATACGTGAACAGTTGTCCGAGCTGCAGTTAACTTTAGACTCTTCTGAGGCTGATACATGGGCTAGGTCTGGGATGCCCTGAGATGTTCATCTCCTCACATCTTCAGTAACCAAAATCTTTGGTTTACACATTTTTCCTGATTGATAGTAACACCTCTCCATTACTGGAATTTGTAATATCTATCACTACTAAATATTCAGAAAACCTATGTAAAGACCAAACTGAACTAGGAAAAAGCTTCAAATGTTCATGTGGGTAGTCAGCCAAGATATTGGGGTTTGAGTATTTTAAACCTTAGTACACAACTGCGTCTTGGCATTTTTTCAACCACTCTTTCCACATGTTTCTAGGAAAAACATGCAACATGTCACCCTGCTGAAGAAGAATAAAATATTTTTAGCCATAAGAATAATGCGTGGCAGCTCAGCTTCACTGCAGAGCACCCATGTAGGGACATCCCAAGGATCCTACTATCTAGTGTCTCTGTTTGGAGTGCAGCACTGTAACTCTCTGGGCTGTGAGGTCATTTTCAGGCAAGAAGGTTGGCCCTCTGGAGAAAGAGAGGCTTCCACCCATATTTCATTCAATAGGATGCAAGTCCTGAAAAGGAATAGGTCTTTCCTAGTAAAAAAAAAGGTTTACATATTAATTATTCAAAATGAGACAATTTTTGTTATTACTGGAGCATGACATGAGACCCTCTCAACACTCTAGGTGTCTGACTGACAACATTTTGTTAGCTTAAATACTGGTTCACTCCTAAGACCAGTCAAAATGATGGGATGGTCTGGATTCAGCTAAAAGAAGGCTCCTACAAGGGACAAATGTCCCAACTGCCTAGGAAAAAAAACTTCTTTTGCAAAGCAAAAGAGCAGAGCCCTCCTGACACCCCGCAGATCCCTGGGACTGAAAGGTGCAGTAAAGCCATACAGCACAGTAAGGTGGGGAGAAATGTGTGACAGTCCTGCGTAAGATGGAGGGATGCCCTGAAAGGCAGTGGAATAGGAAGTATGTAGTTGCAGGTGAGCACAGATGGTATCAAGATGCACTTTCTTCCAAAATATGGAGGCCAGTGTGAGACACAAGATCAATGTCCCTTAGCTGGCTGGATTAAATAAAGACAGGATCTAACATTAAAGTGATATATGGGATGAAAAAAGATAAGAAAGAAAATATCCTTCTCCTGGCATACAGAAGACAGTCTTAAGTCACAGTCATGTACAGAGCATGCTCTAAGCCCAAGGATCATGTCAGCTCTGGTGACAGCAACCACCTCACTATAGAATGGAAGTAGAGTTGTCAGTGCTTTTGATTTGTATAATCACCTTGACTCTTCTTGATAGATCAGGTCTTTTTTTTCATAAGGGCCACAATCTTATGTTAATGTGGAAACTTCTTTTTTCCCTGAAATGAGACTGCTGCCAGATGTGCATGGCACTTCACATTTAGAGATGTAAGGACTTCACAGCTCTTTTAGGACTCTGCCTTAGAAAGGCATGTCACTGCCAGAGTTTCATTAATTTACAAGAGCATGAGATCACCCCATCTGATCTTAGGCATTAGTGTTGCATAGGCATTAGTGTTTGGAAGATCATTCAAATGGATTGTGAACGATTTCCTATTTATAAATCTGAGCTATAATTTATTGTACAAACCTTCCTGTTTTTAAATCCATGCATTAATCTCTGTTTTCTAGTATAGTTGAGTTCTGAGAGATTAAGAATTTTAAAAAGCTACATTAATCATTTAACATTTTTGACAGTTCATAAAGTTCTGAAACATCTAAACATTCTCAGTTTCAGTTCCAAGCAGCTCTTGAAGATCTCAGACAGTAACTTTTAATGGAAACACTAAGAAATTTAGTAGTCCCTCTGTTTTACATTAAAAAATACAAGGACATAGAATATTTTAAAGTATTTTTACTTTAGGTTTATATATCAATATGAGGAAGTAAGAATTACCATGAGAAATCTCTGAAAGATAACAGTTAAGACTGAGTAGCTCTCCTTTTAGTAAGTTAAACTGTGCATTTGACAGGCTGCCTCCAGCTGAAGTGTGCCATTACTGTACATGGAATGAAAGAAGAAAACCAAAACCTCTGTGACTTATAACATTTACATGTGTAGGGATTTCACTTTCTTTCCAGTATAGTTGGTTTGTTAATTTGCTAGTGATTGATGGGAGAAGATGTGTTATTTTTGTTTGTCTTCTTGGATTAACATTCCTTGTCTTCTTTGAATTTCAGCTGAAGTGAGAAACTCTGTTGTGGTTTAAAGTTTGGGGAAGGGGAGGGACAGGTGGAGCAGCTATTCCACTCTCCTTCCTGCCACACCCTATAAAAGGACACAGGAAGTTCTGCTCACCCCTTCCTCACTGGGATTGCTGCTGGCTCCGGACCTCTCTGTGGCTGCTACAACTCCATGTGGCTCGGGAAGAATCCAGCAACATCTGAGGATTAGTGTTGTATATATTTGTATATATACCTTCCCTTGTTACTTCTGTATATTTCCCTTCCTTTGATATCCCTTTTGTTACTCCCTGTTAAAAGTTGTAATCTTGATTTTCAACTTTGTGTGAGGCCTTTCTTCCTCCCCTGGGAGGGAAGAGGGGAGGGGGAAAGAGGGGTGAAACAAATTCTGCTCTGTGGGGATCACCCAGAGCCTTAAACAGAGACAAACTCAAAGCAAGATAAGACTTAGAGAAAGTATCAGGTCTAAGTGTTTAGTGATTAGTATTAAGAAAGGTAATTGCGGAAATAACAAGGAGATATTGATGCTAATGCTTGAGTCTTCATCTAACATGCTTCAAGAGACTAAATTTTCTTCTTAAATTGATATCAGAAGAGATATGGTAATTATTTAATAGCATTTAGAATTTAAACAGAAGATATTTCATGGATTTGGTTGATTTACAGTTAATGCTATTTCAAGACTATTGTTTCCTTAATTAAGTGTAATTTTAACTGCTGATTAAGCTAAAACAACTAAAGAGATCCTTTTACATTGCAGCTTTTTATTTTTAAGCCCCCTCCCTTATTCTTCAGAAGATGAAAACAGTAGGACTCTAATCTCCTGTGTTTCTGCTTTTGCACCAGCTGAAAGGCATAGATCAGTGTTACAAAGCATCATGGAAAATCCCATCAGTCTTCTCTATAGAGCTTGTATTCTCTGCAGAGCCTGATGACATAAGCAGAGGCAAGAAATGATCATATATAACAGCTTGTGGGAGTTTTTCCTGAGTTGGACTAGGACAGATTCTGGAAAGGTGATTGTTTTCACAGCAAGGTGCTGGGATTTTTGCAGGTTTACTAGGCTAAGTACACATCTGGGATGGGTGTTAGTCTTTGTATTATCTTCTGTGTCCCTCCTGCACTGCTTCTCAGCACTCCTGGAGTCACATAAGAGGCTGGAATGTCCCTTACCTGCTCCACGACATGCATCTTGTCACATATAACCCTGCCAAGGCCATGTGGCTTCCTACAGCTCAACATCAGGGACCTCTAGCCCCTGCCTGTTGCTCGCAACAGCCTGCCATTCACCTCCCACCTGCCTCTGTGTAGCATATAAGTACCCTGACTTGTGGGGGACCGCAGCTGGGCTGAGGCCCTTTGACAGAGTAACTTTGACCTTGGGAGGATTCCAGTCTACCCTTGAGAGAATAAACAAGAACAAGAAGAACTGCAAGATAAACAAGTTTGAGGAGATGTTGACCAAAAACTGAGGCACACGTGTCCTTGTGGCAGAAAAGCTGAGTTGTGATGAAATGTGTAAATATTGTCCAATGACAAAGAATAATAACAACTTTGGACCAATGTGGAAAAGACACATCTGGGGAAAACAAGGAGAAAAGAAAGTATAAATGTACAGAGAAAGAGAATAAAGGCTTCTGCTTTTGCTTGCTTGCTTTTGCTAAGATTTGTTGTCGCTTTGTCCGTCCCGACCGTGACACTGACTTGTTACTCTCGGAGATTTTTCTCCCAGATGTGAACATTCCAAATGCAAGATTTGACCCTTAATGTTCTATCTTCCCTGTTTTTAACTTTTTGGCTGTGTAGTTAAACTGCTAGTCTGTCCAGGTAATTGCGAGACATATATAAAGGTGTTTTTGGTAATTTAATTTATATTTTCACTGCCCTGCATGGTGATTGTAGTGAGAATGGAAGCAGAGAAGTTTGTTAATGCAGAGTGCCTTCAGCTCTCCCAGAGATAAGTCATCTCTTCCATGTAGTCAGTGGGAGGGTTACCTTTAAAACTCATGAAGACAACCCTGAAAAGACTAGATTAGTTCTGATGTGTTATTCCATGCTTTACCCATTATACAAGCGGCAGATGGCTCATCATGTTATATTTTATTGACCTACAGGAAGTGATAGAAGAAGTGTTTTTGTCACTCCTACTTGCTACAAAACCTATAAAAGTTGCTTTTAGCTGTTAACTAGTGACTTTAAATTGGGTATCTATCTTGTTTAATGAGGAGAGGAAAAGAGTAAACAAATCAATGAAAGTAGGGTTTATAAATATGTTATCTGAATCCCCTGGGCTTATTAGGTAAGATAGTCTGTAGACAGCAAGATCCATATGGAAATCCTTGAGGTAATTTCATGCAGTGTTGTTCCATACTTGTAATTCTTTGGCTGCACAGATGATTTCCTATCTGACCAGACTAAGTAGAATGGGTGAGTCACCCATTAAGAGGATTAAATGCTTCTGGCTAGAAGAAGAGACCAAGCTTTCATGCGTGGCATGGAGTTGAGCTAGTATGATAAAAGAAATGCAAAAAACAATCTAATTTTCGTTTCTGACATGCTTAGATAACAGAAGAACTTGGAGCTGCTCTGTTTTAAATGAGAAACATAAATGGCTTACAAAGGACCGTTCAGTGATAAATCAAGTTTAGAATATAAAGTATATACCTAAAAGCAACCTTTGTAACTTTTCTGTGGGTTGTTCTCCTCAAACAAAGTAGTCTGGAGTTGTCAGTCTCTTGAAGGTTTTAGAGTTGTAGAAGGTTATGTTAGGAATGTGAACTTTGACAAAATTGTAGCCTTAGGGGATAAGAACTCCACTTTTTAAGCTCGTACAGAGAGATGGTTCAGTCTGAGCCAAATTAGGACAAATGGAGACTGGAAAATGTGGCTGGAATTCCTGTAAGTGTAGACAAAGCTGATTAAACATGCAAGTGGCTTAGTTTAGTAAAATCTATGGATCAGTCATAAAGCTGGAGGAAATTTATGGACATAAAGTATTAATTTCAATCAGCAGGGCACAGGTGGCATTTATACGTGAAGGACTGAAACAGCAGGAGTGAACAGATAGAAAAATGGAGTCTAACAACTGGTAACAATTCTGTTTCATTTCCAGCTTTCATCTGTTTGGCCACCCTGAACCTTCAGTGGAAATTTGCATATACTTAATTTAAATAGTTTCTGAATGATATATAAAGGTGGCTCTACTCTGCAAATTGCTTGACAAGTTATATCCCCAGGGGACGTTTTCAAAACATTAAGAGCTCTGAGGTATTTACTTTTCATGGAGTGGGTTTTGAGAGCCTTTTACCAAATGCCTATTGAACTTTACTATTCCTCTGTGTGTACCTTGAACAGTCAACACTAGAGTTTACAGGAGAGTGTATTGCTGGTGATAATAACTTGTATTTTCTTACTGTTACTAAACCAGCAAGATGCTACCATTCCACACACAAAAAGTGAAAGCACACTTTCACAATCCAGAAAAGACAGAGTTAATTTCAAAAGACTTATTGAATAATAGTTGGTACATAGGGCAAGATGCTTTAAGAGCAGGCAAGCAAAATTCAAGGCCAAATCAACTGTCGGCCTCTTGGAGGCCTCGCGTATCTATCATTTATACCGTAAAGAGGTGCAGTGGCTCCATGATGAGATAATACTCAGCAAGTTGTGATTGACAATCAGCATGTCTTTCAACTGGGAGAAATTTCCTGTCAGCTGTACAACAACTTTCATTGAACAGAGAAGGCCAGCACAGCCAAAAACAAGAGAAAGAAGAAAGGAAAAAAAAAACCCCAAACCCAAAAAACCTTGGGTTAATGCTTATATCTTATGGAAGCCTGCTGTAGTAAAAAGTGGAACAACTCTTCTTAAACCTTGTTTTTACTTAAGTGCATTTTGAGCTGTTGAAGGAACGAAGGCTAACAGCAATACATAAAGGACTGAATGAAACATGCTTTTGAGCCAATTTTCCCATGCATCCCAGCAGTGTTACTAAAACAGTTTGATGTTGGCATCTACTTCTACTTTCTTCCAACAAAGCTTTGCCTTCTAAATGCAAAAATCATCTTTTTATTTTTACAAACTGAATTAAGTCACCCAGTTTGATGATTTTTCTCTAGCAAATCAAGTTGGTCTAGCACAAAAGCAGTTTGTACATCCTCAAAGCTTGCTGCAGACTTGGATTGGGAACAGAATGAATGCATCCTCTACTGTTGTAGTACGTTTGTGCTAGACTTTGACTTACATCTTGATGGGTTCAGCAATAGGATTAAGAGTTTATATTCCTAAATGTTAGTAACAAAAAGGAGGAATACTATACTCTTATTAGCCATTCGTGACCTTCTGCATCACTGGGGCTCTGACAAGAGGATGCTGTTGTTCAGCGTGGTAGATTTATCTCTGAAACCTGTGGTGTCTCTTAAAGAGCCACATCCAGGAAGACTTGTCTTTTCTCCTCTAAACAGAGGAACATTCTTTCATTCTAACAGGATTAGAGTTTATGGTGGTCCCATCTACTCCAGCAAGTGGTAAATCTTCTGATGGAAGGTGATGCCAGATTTGTTTTTCCTCTAACCACTCTCCATAATAAAAGCAAAAGAAAATAATTGATGTGCTGCTCTTACAGGCTCAATCTGTCCTCTCTTCAGAATTAACAGTAGACACTGAAAAATTCTGAAAATGAGGAGTTACTTCCACGATTTTTTCCTGTCCCTTCTTGTGCCATGGTTTAGGAGAGAGGAACAAATAGCCCTAAGTCATGTTTCAGAGGTGACATAAAGCAATGGTAAACTGTAGATTTGATCCAAAGGACTGAACAAGCTGATAGAAATTTGGTGGTTGGAGATCAGATCACAGTTTCTTGGAGTAGGTGGCAGGGATTACCTGTGTAGGAAATCCAGAATGTTTGGGCCATATCTCTTCTCACTACACTGGAGTCACATCCCAGTGTCCTCAAAATAGATACCTTTGCACCTAACCCCTATGTCTCATCTTTCTTGGCTGTAGTAATGGGGGTGATTGCCGAGTGCATTAGGGTCTGAGCACTAATGTGTTGTGGGCTGCAAGTTTCTTGGAGGCTAACTGGAGTCAATTGTGGAGCGGTATCTCCATA
>VYZX01005320.1:0-14214 GCA_013401335.1 Brachypteracias leptosomus
CCCTGAGCCCTGAACGGAGACATAGATATACCTCTCTTCAGGAGGTAGTGCCAAGAGCTATCTCAGTTGACACATTACCCTTATACCCTATTGCTCCTACAGAGCAGAGAGCTGATTTGTCTCCGTGTGGCATTCCCCACATGCTCCCCACATCAATATAAGATATACATTCACCCCACTGAAGGTCCCAATCCTGTTGTCTACAAATTTAAGAATGGAGTAGGCCCCAAGGAGAAGGCTTGGAGCCTTTTGTTCCCCCTGACTTGAGTTTTCTTGGCAAATCAAAGGTGTGTATGCAAAGCCTGCCGAACCAAATATCCATCATGCTATAACACTCAATTTGCCATGCTGGGTGGAAAAAAAGAAAACTGAAAAGCCTATTCTTGAAAAAATAGTAATCTAAGAGCAGGAAAAATATAAAGAAGCTCAGCTCAGTCTCAAAAGGCATTCAGCCTCAAAAGACACTCAATCCTAATAAAAAAATAACCAAGACAAAAAACAGTGCTCAGGGTGAGGAAGTTTCCCTATGTAGTTCTTCACGGCTTTGATTCTCCTTTCTCAATGAGTTGTACACAAATTTATCTCCTAAAGTGCCAGCATCGTTGCATGGAGTCTATGGCAGAAACAGGTGAGTGCTGTTTTCTGAAAGTTATTGCACATTACCACAGCTGACTTCCATAATAACTTCTAAATGAAACGTAGATAAACCCTCTTAATTCCAATTACCCTTTATTTTAGAGCTTAATTACAGTAGTACAAGACTGCCATGGAATGATAATTACAATTTATTTAAACGTCGATAAGTAAACACTAGGTTTTATTTTCCTACTGTGAAATATATCTAATCTAATGGGCTGATAATTCCATTTAATTGTGCAAAGAAACTGGGTAATTTCTGTCAGGTAGCATAAAATGGCCATGGCTGCTTTATCAAAAGATATTAACATTTTCCAAAAACAACTGTTCTTTTTATGAATCAACAGTTCCATTCAACTTTTTCTAGTTCTCAATAAAAGGACAAAGGAAAAATGTAGAGTCTTAAGCAGTGAGAGAATAAGATCCCCTTTCAGTCTTACCAGAAAAAATGTCAAATAAATTCTGGTAGAACTGATCTTACAACATTCAGACTTCAGGAGAAGTGTAGCGACTGTCACAAGACTGTGAAAGCCCTACCTTGAGGCCTAAGATATCTACATGGTATTAATCAGCCAAGTCCTTCAAGCTATGTTCATTTACATTGGTTAAAATCTGACCTATATCTAGTTATGGCTTCAAAACTGAATCAGGAAGATACTGGTCTCAGACACGGTGCTGTAAATCAGGAGCCACTCATTAACAAACCTGAAGCTGGGTTTTAAAAACATTCCCAAGATGAGAATCTTCCTAAATGGGCTTTTGTTTTCCAAACATCCCAATTGTATACCTGTACTACTTTACTGATTACTGAAATAAAAGAATTGGTAGCACATTTGCCTACTTAACACTTCCAGACAGGTACAGAAGACAGTAAGAAAGGCTCAGTTTAAGACTCCAGAGCATCATCAAAAGGTAACAAAACAGTTGAATCAAGCCCCTTAACAGTTGTAATTTAATTCCTACTCCAGAAAAATTAATAAAAGAGAAACTTTCTCTGAATCCCAGTTACCAGATGGTGGTTTTCCTTTTGCAAACACTCGTGTGTGTATTTCAGGATACAAAATAAAGATTTCTTCATTGGGAAGAGGTGGAGGGCTGGAAGACACAATAGGATGGGTACTGAAACCAAAGATTCAAATAGACAATATTACAATTTAGATCTTCATTCAAAACTTCCCCTGTAAATCTTGAAGAATTTTAATAGCTGCAAGTTCAGACATCCAGAGCCTCCACATCTGAGGTAGTTACATGTGGTATCTCACAGCACATCAAATCATCTTTCCCAATCTTCCCAGAGCTGCACAGTGTAGAGCCTGACTGCCAGGAGAAGTTTGTCTTCTTTTAACACCAAAGAAACAAGTGTCTACTTGGTAAAGTAACTCTAGTGATCCCATATAACACCCACTCACTCTTCACCACTACTGCCACAGCTCAAACTGAAATCAGCTCAACTTCTTCATCCCATATCAGAAGGGAACAAAGCAAACCAGATGCTGGGGAAAAAAATGTCTTTGTTTCTTGAGAGGATAGACTTCCCCCTTTGCCTTCTTTGTGCTCAAACTACCTCACCCATTTTTCAAAATGTAGCATCAGCAGAACTCAATTCCATTCCTCAGGACTTCCCAAAAGGAATGCATTTTTTGTAAAAGTGTACAGCATTTATGATAATTCCCTCTGTAATGGCAACCTGGCCACATTGATTTACAAAGTCTAGCATTGGTCTGTAGCCAGATAGACACCATTAGCATAGTTTTTTGCTTTCCCAGAGGAGCTTTCCGTGATGGGACTGTGTCCAGGATCTATCTATCAGTCAGTCAGTCAGAAACCTGGGCTACACAACAGTATATCCATCTTCTCTCAATATCAACCACTTGCTGCTCTTGAGTCCAGAAGTGAGTGAGAACTCTTTCCAAGTGCTCTGCTCAAATAAAAACAAGCAACTCCTTGAGATGTGTGCAAGTTGCACAGAGCAGCGTTTGCATGCTAACATCAGTTCCACGTCATCAGCCTGTGTCATGATGAGAAAGTTGAAGCATCTGAACATTTTACAGACTGAAAAAACAATTTGTAATGTTCCCATTATGAGAACTTTCATTTTACTGAAACGTTTTTCCTTGTCTCTGCACTAAATGTTTGCCAGTGACTCAAGAAGGGACTATGTCCTGCTGCATCAGAGTGAATATTGTTTGACCTAGGATATTAATGACAAAAGAAGGAAAAAGTTGTGGATGGGAGATTCTTGTTCTCAAAATGTGGTGTCATTTTATTAATAAACACAAGCCTATGCAGTTTTCACATGTGGATTAAGATGGCAAATGTCTCGCAATAAAATTGTCACAGACTTGTGATGGTAATTTTCAGATGTGTTCTGCATCAGTAATAATTTTGATTATATTTCTGAAGAAGAAAAAACATGAAAAGGGGAAAATATAATACAGAAAGAACTATAATTTTATTATTGCTGCATCTAAAATAATTGTTTACAGCACTACTGAATACAGAGGCTTCTGCATGCAAATTATTTTGATATCTAGGTCACAACATGGTTCAATGTGATTTGTAATTAACAAGCACAAATTACCGTTCCAATCAAACTTTTCATAAAATTGATCATAGTAAACTTAACTAACCTTCACCAATATGGTAAGAAATTTCAAAGATGAAATCTGGATATTTATGCTGTCCATAAGCCATGTTAGCAAGAAGAGTCATTCCTTATCTACCACACTCAAAACCTTGTTCAGTTGCAGTTCTTTGGCTCCATGAGGCTTTTAATTGTCACACAAATTGAAATCTGGTTCAGGTAAGCAGTCTATTTGAATTAGGTACATTTCTATAACAATGGAGCAATTGTATTGAAACAAATGGATTTGTATCAAGCAAGAGCAGACCCTTATTCTCTACACTAACATGTTTATATGAGGCAAGAATTGCAAAAAAAATCCAGGACAGATCTTTGTGTGACCTAAATTAGGTACAGCTACATCAATAATTTTTTCAGATTGGTTTTCCCCTACAAAATCAGATGGGTTATTTTACCCTGTGAGCTGGTTATGGATTGTTTGCCTGACTCAGGTTTTTAAATCTGCATGAATGTGCCCCCCCTCCACCTTTGTTCCCCTCTTCTCTTTAATTTCTAAAGATAGCCCTACTATGAGGCAGATTCTTTTCCCTTTGAGAGCCATGGGGTTTCCACCAATGACTCAGGTCACAGTAAGGCTGATTTTACACTATAATCTCCATAAATTAGAGATATTTTAATAAAGGTACAAAAGTGACATGCGTTATTTGGTATGCATGTGAAATTAGCATAAATGAATCATTTAATTTACTTTGCTTCACCATATCTCTGCAAATTAAAAAAAGCCATCAGCTAGTCTTCTCATCCATATCTTGTTTATGAGCCTATCTCTATAGCTTAGAGTCACTTAAAGTCAATAGCATCACGTACTATGAATGGTACCAGTTAAGCAAAATGCATTCCCTTCATTATAATAAGTAATATTCCCAAAGTCAGGAATTAAATCCCAGAATGGTCTAACATGGGCCATGTATAAATGCTGCTAAACTAAAAGCAATTCTCCAATACTAGAGTCATGGGATTGCTGCCTTGATAGCAAAATTAAGGGGAGAAGTCCTTGCCCTGTTGAAGGCAATGGAAAATGGATTGGCACGTTACTCAAAACACTCAATATTAATAAGAATAAGGTAAAGAGATGTGCAGATAGGACAACACTAGCCAGGTAGAAATATTCAGAGCATAGATGGAGAAGGATGCTGAATAACTGCATTTTAGCTCATTTTTCCTACCAAAGAAAGCAGCTTTTTCAGTACTCCCCTCTTTTTTCACAAATGCGTGATAATGTCTTATTTTATGCAAGGAGAAGGTGAGGTGGGCCCCCTGTTTCCTCTGAAATAACCCTAAAATCAAGTGTACACAGAAGTCAGGCTCCTGGTTCTTCAAATGCAGATTCTGCACAGCTATCAGTAACTCAAGGAAAAAACCTAATTGGTCGTGAATCCAACCTTTTCCCCATTTTCTTCCCATACACTGAACATACTCAGTCCAAGCTCAGCTTTGAGGCAATTAATTAGCATACCACAACAAGAAACCTTTCTTCAACCCCAACACTTTGGTATTTCCATTCCTGCTAGCTAGGAATAACTCATCTGTGAAACTTCTACAAAGAGACCTCACCCCAGCAGCTGGATAATTTACCTTATGTTTCATGATACATTTAGAAAGGTAAGTGAAGCCTGAAAACTTAAACCAACACTTAGCCTGGTAACTAGATGGAAGCTGGCACCTAGTGATAGCCCTGCAGCACACTTAATTCCACTCTTGTGCCACAACTGATGCAGAAACGCATGCTTCAAACAAGTGCATTTTAAGCAGAGCTTTACATCCTCTGAGAACAAATCATTTTCAATGCTAAATGACATTCAGAAGAGTTCAGGTAGCATAGGATAGTGTTGCCTACTTCCATCTACAACTCTCAAAGTAGCCCTAATTCACTTTAGTACACATGGGTTTGAGAGGCTCAAAAAGGGTTTGTGATAATTCCCTGGGACAAGGAAATGTCGCATTTATAATATAAATACCACAGTTAGCATTTTGGTGGGCTTAAAGAAACCATGCCATGAGCAGCTACAGAAAAGAGAAGTATTATGACCAACAGAAACGAGAACCAGGCAGTACTTCAAAGAGCTAACTGAAGCCATTTAGACCCCCAGACAGCTACCGTTCTCCATCTGGAGTGCTCAGAATTCCCCTCCAAACCTCCCTGACAACACAAGGCAGGCTTTGGCACAGAGCTCAAGCAGCTTTTCTTTCAGGGTCCCAAGTTTGATGGTGTGAATATAGTCCCCCCTCTCCACCCTGTGCAAAGAAGGTACTATGCAATACTGAGCTGAGACAAATATACATTCTCTGCAGATACTGCTCCTCATATCACTCAGTAGTAGCACAGGCCAGATGCACTTTGAAGGGCTCTGGGATCCATCCCTTCTTATTTATCTACCAGGGGCACAACTGACGACTTTTATCTTTATCTTGCTCAGCATATGCAGCATCTTGGATCAGCAGGAGTTGCTGCCTATGTTCCTATACTGAATACTCTCTCCCCATCACCCATCCAGTGTCATATTAAATTATTCATGAATGAAATAACAGTTTTCAGCATTGATAATTTACTGCTACACCAAGGGGACGTGTAAGATAAAATGTAACTGATATGTGAGTCTGAGCTTTGGCAGCTTTTATAATACTCATTCATCTAGTATTTTCCATCATTAATCCTTGTGGTTTGCTGACTAGAACATTTGCTCAATGACAGGCATATTTCCCCACTGACATGGATCTGGTACATAGGTTCAGTACCTGCAAACAGCAAGCATATTTTTGTTTGTGGGACTTAATTTATTAAAGTGCTGACATCAGATTTTGCAAAGTCTTACTCTCAGGAGGAGTCACATAGACCTAAGTAGGTCTACTTGCTTAAAAAAAGCCTGCTGACATAGGTATAAGTTAGCAAGGATGGGTCTCAGGTATGCATGCAATAATAATGTAATTAATAATAATTTATTATCCAGCTTCACAGACCCTTCACAGTCCCTCTGCCTTCCTGTTAGAAAAATGATAGTGTCTTCCACTTTGTGGAGACCTGAACCAGTTATATTTACTGAAAGCCCCACCAGAAAGCTCTAATTCACCGTGGCAACTTGTAGGCACTGGAGCAATGTGGGTGTGGGGAAGTCCCCTGGACAGGCAGCAGCACAGGGGTGTTCACTAGGCTCCTCCATTACGGAAACAGCACATTTGGCATTTCCTTGATCTGATCCATATAGTCATCCATGAAATGAAAGTAACAGGATCATGAGTAATGTACCTCTGAGTAAATTCTTTAAGACCAGGAAATTCAAGCGCTCATTTCAAAATCAAGCCATTAATTCAAAGAAAAAGGTTCCATTCCTTACTGTTTCTTTCTTGCAGCAAGAAAAACTTAATGAAAGACATACTGATAAACTTAAGCTGCTGCTTCACCTAAGCATCAATGCAAGACAGGCTGCAAAACATGCAATTCTCTCTATTTGTCACCATTGAAAAAAAATAAAGCTTGAACCCAGCCTGTACTTCCTAACAGTAACTCCCACTGTCCAGACTGAGTTCAGTGAGCTACAGAACAAAAGACAGAATTCCTAATGACTTCATAGCACTACCTTGGCAGTTATGCATTTGGGATTTGATTTGCAGATCAACAGAGACAAAATGGTTCCTCCAACAAGTCATCCAACTCACAGGAAACATAAGAGTTGGACTGAACTTCAACAGAGGTTTTCTACTTGAAGAAATTTTCACCCACGAGAGACAAAAATTACTACTTAAATCTTTCCTTTTTTGGTGGTGATTTTTAAAGTCATAATTAGTTGAACTTCAAAACTAATAATTGCATTGCTTAAAGTACATATTCCAACAATTCTTAAAGTTTTTGGAATAAAAAAAAAAAATTTGTTTCAAAATGAAGTCCCACACAAATGACATTTAAACCTCTTGTTGAAAAATTCTCAGTCGACAAGAAACACAGGAAAAACAGTATTTCCACTTAAATTCAATTACATGCTGATTTATTTAACTTACTAAGTGAAGACTTGAATATCAGAATACATTTGAAGACCAAGTTCATAGTTAGTGGACCTCCACTTTCTGGTAGCAGTCATATTATTGGAAAATGTTAAATAACAACTTGAACACACGTGTTTTCTGTTGAGATCTGGGCAAAGTCCTAACAAGTTTTATTAGCTTGCACAACTTGATCTAGGTGACCCTGCTCCGGCAGGGGGATTGGACTAGGTGATCTTTCGAGGTCCCTTCCAATCCCTAACGTTCTGTGATACTGAGCCTTCTCACAGACCTACAGCATACCAGTAAACATGTCATGATTTTCACTCATTTGCTTGCATTTCTAAAGATTTGGCTGAGTTTTCCTGCAAAAACAGTTTTCAACCTCCAGCTTGTTCCAGATTCATTCCCAGATGAAAAATCAAAGGTTTTTCTCATCTCCCTATCTGTGCCTGTTCATTTTACTGAGTCATATGTAACAGATCACATTCTTCAAAAGCAGAAGACAGAATGAGAAGTCAGAAGCAAATCACTCTCCAAGACACGTGTACACTGGTGTTGCTGGTTTTGCCAGTTGTCTGTTGCTTCATGTTGGTCAAGTCATCATTTCATTTCCCCCATCCTGGGAGCTCACTGGCTGAGGACCTGTCCCTTCCAATGCACTTACACAATCAATATTGTAATAGGGTCTTGATATTGATTGGAGCTGCCAGCTGCAACACTGAAGTACATCTTAACAGCAATAATCTTAAGAACAAATAAGAAATGCTACATGAAGTTTTCATTGCAGGGAAGTATTTTTTGTACTGTGCACTATGCCAGCACCAGTGCAGTAATCAACAGTACTTAGAAACACAGAAGGAACGTGTTCATTAAGCAGATCCCACTGGATGCAATTGCTCTTTTTACTGTAATCACAATAAAATGATATTGCAGCTTTCAGAGCACATTACTCGGAAGAACAAATAACATGACTGTTTTGGCTCTCAGTGGAAAATTGCTGCTGTTTCATGACAAAACTGCAAGTGCTAATAACACAGTCGGCGCAATTGCACTTTCCTCACTGTGCTACTACTGTGGAGGATTCCTCCCCTGGGTGGTGACTGTGTAGCTTCTTGTTGTTCTTTACTTACATCACTCTGCAGGTTTCCCACTGGTGCAGCCAGACACAGACATTTTGCAAAAAAGAAATGTACACCTTTGCTTAAGGACATGTTAAGAGGGCCAGACTTTTAGAGAGCCCATGATACATAAAGCTTATCACTAAATAAGGCATCTTTTTCTGCAAACTTTGTCCCAGGGAGGGAAAGCTGATATACCTATTGTAAACAACAAACCAATAACTTATGTCAAGGAATGTGCACTTAGCTAACTGAGAATCAAATAATGAAATAGAGACTTGGACCCCAATTCAGTCATACACTTGGGCTTGACAATATCAGCACTTATCACTACAATTTCCTCTTTGACTGGTATATTAAATCAAGTTGAAAATTGCTTCCTAAACCAAACATGCTTAAATAATTGAGACAACCTTAATGTTAAGGACAGGTTATTTCCTTCTAGTTCTAGCTAAACAATTCCTATTTTGCACAGTCAAGTTTTCTCTAGGTTTGTGATTCAATCTTTTGGTCAATGCATACAGCAGCATGACCAAAGGAAAATATTAACCCATATTTGCACTAGGGCCTTGTTAAAATATTCTTAGCCACAATATGCTGTTCCTAGGAAGTGCTAGCCATGCTACAGACCCCCATGTATCCTCAGGATATGTTTTCCAGTCCTTAAATGGCTAGTACAAACACTTGAGGCTTGATAGCCACACCAGAGTTCAGTACTGGCTATCTACCCAGACACTAGAAATGCATTTTCCAGAGCAGGTTAAATCTTGTCTTTTATAAAGATGATCAGGGAAATCTGTGAAGCAAAACAAGCTGTTGTGCAGATGCAGGAACACACAAACCTTACCAACATGGTGTTAATGCAAATGCCTGAGTCCCCTTATGCAGGGTTGGTAAGGCTGGTGTATCCAGTGGTATGTATCAGCACAAACAGAGGAGGCAGATGCATTACAAAATATTGCAAGAAGCTGACAAGAAGGATTTTGTGAACTCTCATCACAGCATTACAGTCACGGATCCTTTTCTTAGTTAATGTGTCTCTATTCTCAGGAATGTTCCTTTTGTTCCTGCTAGGTGCTCACAGCTTACAAACATCTACCTGAGGAATGCACCAGAGGCTAACCTTTACTCAAATATGACCTCTTTACCCTTGTTTAAGAGGAAATACCTTCCTCAAGTTACATGATTCTGCTTAACTGAGTGGACTCTTCAAGGCTGTGCAAAACCTCTACCCCAGAAAAGATCTAACTTATCTCAGGATGTGTGCCAGAGCTTGATCTAATCACATTTGTCCTTCCTTTATCTTTGCACCTCCTCAACCTTAAGTCTTTCTTAACTCCATTGGAAAATATTAATTCATTTATACTTTATTAAACAGGACCAGTTTCTCCTGCCTCTCTCCCTCCTCACCAGCCATGAAAGTTGCTATATGTCTCAGCTGAGAGTCTGTAGAACAAAGGCATATCCAGCCATGCTGTGTGATCCAAAGTAGTCTCTAGGACCCATCTATCTTTAATAACACAGAAGAATACTCTCCTCTTAGTGCAAAAAAACACCAAGATATATAATTTTTACAAGTACAGTGGTTTAATTCTCTCCACTTAAAAGAAAAATTAAAAAAGATGATCTTCTAGAATTCAATCTCACATGAATCTAAAGCTCTGGGATGCTGCAGAGTGCAATATGCACCTACAAGAGATATTTGAAAGATAAGGAAATAAATTCTGCCATCAGGCAGTGGAGACAGACTCTAGGAACCATCAATCATCAATCCATTCTGTAAATAGACACCCTATATTGGCAGTTCTCTTCATCAAGCACATTTCAGGAATAATAAACTGGTAAAATATCAGATAGCATGTAAAGTAAATTGATCATGATGTCTGAGTGCCAATATAAGAAGCAAATAACCTGCAACAGAAGAGTTTTTTTAATCCCTCAGGAAAGTCATAATGTCACCCGTAACTGGAACTGAAGTGAGATGAACAGAAAGTAAAATAAGGTCAATTTTAAGTGCATATATTTAGCAGATGGGACAACTAATCTTCAGAATCAGCATGGAGAAACAGTTAGGGTGGAGTTATAATTTTACATGGCTATGAGCAAGGCAACTATTGCAAAAGCTTCAGACAGTTAAAGCAAGATAATGATGGCTACTCCTTGCTGAACACCTGTGCGGAAGACTGAGTAGGTGAATAACCAGAACAGCCTCTGCATCTGCAAAACAATTTCAGCTGCCGTTTGTGATAACCAGTCTCAGTTCCAGTAAGATTAAGTACCTCATTAAATCCTGTATCCCCCAAAACTATAAGATGTCCTCATACAGATGATGGACTATTTACCTTCTGCTTTTCTTAGTTATCCCTCAATTCAGCTTCATTCATCTCCCTGAGGAGACAACTACCCATTTTTAGAATTACCATGATCAATCCCAGCCTGAAGGACTGCTGATTACTAGGTATCTGCAGTGTGTGACAAAGTGTGATGGACCACCCTAGAAAATGCACCATAAACTCTGCCCAAAAGAGTTCTGCTTAATTAGAGGAGAGGATTAGGTGCTGAGGGGAAATCCCAGGTGGAGAGAGGTTAAAGGAGCTTGTTCAGGCTTATGCAACAGAGCAAAACAAGAGCAGATTTTGCCCAATTCTCTTCTGCTGGATCAAAGAAACATTTCTGATAAAAAGTCATTTAAAAATTATTTTAGTATAAAGACTAAGCTAGGGACAAGAGAAACAGCTGGAGTTCTGACATCTTATCTCAGCTTACAATCTGACCTGTTCATCTCCTGTAGCATGGATAATCAATTTTTCCCACATCAAAATGTGTTGGCAGTTAATAGCAGCAACTCTCATTTATTTTGTTAATTAAGAAGGAAGTGTTCCGCAGATCATAATTATTTTGGAAAAATGTCTATGATAATTCCGCATGTGAACAGACAGAACATTTTATCATCCTTTTAAGAAAAAATACAACTAGTACTCTTGGAGAAAACTTTGTCTTCTAAGATTTTGAAAGCAAAAATAGAGAGGATCAGATTCAACAACTGTATGGTATTTTAGGAGACATGACTAAAAGGAGGGTTTTTTGTTAATTCATTAAAATTTGCCCTGTGATCCTACCTCAGTATACCATGGCCTGAAGTGCAGAGGTAGTGTAATAATTGGGTTGTATGTACAGCATATGTTTTTTAATGAATCTACGATGTATTTCACTGCAGACAGAGCAGGAATGTGCTACTTCAATGCATTTTACAATTTTGATTTTTTATCATCTTCTAGGTGTTCACAAAGGTACATAATAAGGTGCTGTGTTTGCCAGAGGACAAAATAGAGGCAATTTCTCTTGCATTTCATGTTTCTGTCAAGGGTTTGATCTTCTAGGAAATCTGATAGTTGCATGAAAATGGCCTCATCCCTCTCAAACCACCTTAGCAGAGATCCATCCTGCTAACCACAGTGTTGAAGTCCAGCTAGCTGAAATAAATACCTCTTTGTTCTTCTGTTTAATCCCCAAAGGGCAGCAGCCAGGTCAAGACAGACACTCCCCCCTCCCCACAACCATTTTTTTTTAATCTGACCTTTAAAAGCAAATCAACATGACACAGTGCACACACAAAGTAAACTCTGAAAACACACACATACAAGCTGAGCCCACGTTCCTCACTCCAAGCCCCACACACAAGGACCAGATCTCCCTCTGGAGCTCCATAGATCACTTGAATAACAACATGTCCCTCAGACTGTCAGACACATGCTCCAGTCTGCTCTAACTCCCTTAGGAAAGGAAAGGCACTGAAGTGAGCACCAAAGTGCCAAAAAGCCAACCTGGAAAAAGAAAGGAAGGAAAGGTCTTCTCTGGAAAATGCTCGTATACCTAATACTGGTGACAGAACTGTCTGTACATCTCCAGTTAGTCTACCCTAGCATGATAACTCAGCTTCCTTAAATTCTATGCAAAAGTCTATAGATTATGCAATTCTAGATATCTGTAATACTAGATAACCTTTTAATTTTCCTAGCTCTAATTCCTGAGGTGAAGAGCTTTTACAAATATCACTTACAAACTAATCCAGGTTCATCAACAATTTGCATTTGCGAATGGTGTTTAACAGGCCACAGTGACTGCTGTCCAGAATTCTTCTAAGAGACAAAACAAACATCTAAATTATAACTTTCTAACATCTGCTTCCTCCAGGGGAGGATTTGTATGAGGTTTGACAGATGCAAGAGCTCAGAAGAATGGTTGTTACAAATGAGCCAGCTAGCAGAATCTTGAAAAATGCAGCCAATCTTGGCTTATTGAAACGAGCTCCAACCCGAGGCAGAAATAACACACAGCTGTTCCTTCTGACTGCTGTTCAGGAGAGATGGTATCTCATGATAGTATTAATAGATCTCTTTTACTCTGCATACCACCTGGAAAATGAGAGCCCACCATTTAATCTCATTTGATGTTATTTATAGTGTATTAAATGTAAAAACAAGAGAGCCAGTGCAGCAACGACAGTGCTGTATAAAACTGTTGACAACTAGCAGAGTCTGTGCATTAACTTTCCACTCAAAACATGAATTTGAGCACACCACAGTTGGAACTTTTAGGGTCATTCCATCTCCAGAGAAGTGAACTACAATTCTATCAATAATTCTTACTACAACTTACTGTGCATTTTATTTAGTAAGCCCAACACAAAGAAAATTGTATATAACATGCCAGTAATCCCTTTTAACTGAAATTTCAAATCTGCCTCTATGCCCTATTCCCCCTATTCCCAAGACATTCTTCGACTCAAGAAACAGCTCCCTTCTACAGAGACCGAAGGAAAGAGGAAATTCTGTGCTTACAAGTCCTTCAAATAAAGGAACACCATCTTTTTTATATTTGTTGGGGTTTCTTTGTTTGTTTTAACAGAACTCATGAGAAAGGGCTCTTGTTGGTACCTTCTGCCAAACAAATACCATGATCAGAAACAACAGTGCAGTTGGGCTTATAGTTGGGAAAGAAAATAGGAAGAGCAGATACTTGTTACTGCCAAAGAAGCCCCCTGAAATCAATGAAAGACAGCCTGCTGCCATGGACTGGTGGCCTTAATGCTGCACAGAATCCTCTCTCAAACTTGTGCAGTTTCTTTACTGTTTTTGGGTCTGATCCAGTGTCCTTGGGAGGACAAGCAGCCGTGACTTCGGCTGAGCTCTGTAGGAGTACATCTCCAGGGCCAGCTGTTGACTCCTTTCTTGGAAGAGGTGGACAAGGGCTGGGCAAATGTATTTCACCAGTTTCCTATCAAAAGGCGAGCAGACTTAAGTTTCTCAGGCAGCAGGAGCAAGGGTGTATGCTGGCTATTTGTTGAGCTATATGTTTTAACACTTGTGCTGCTCAGGGGAACAGATGTTTGACCATATAGCCGTTTTTCCCCTGTGTAAGGGAGCCTATCCATACAATTGCTTCCATTCAATTTTGGGTCAAGCTGTGCACAGGCTGTCCAAAGCACATGGAGGGTATAAAACCACAACAGTATCTATTTCTCATATGGCAATTCCACGTGGCTCTGCAACCTTCTGGCCTTGTAGTCTGTAATTCCTATTAAATTCTGTCTGTATCTGACAGCATAACTTCTCGTTAGCATCTTGTGCTCTCCCTTCTGAGATCTTATAGGGAATAACATGCATTACTTACCAAACCAAATGGTACCTTTCCTTGCACCCAGCCTCTGGTACACAGAGAAACAAAGGGCAAGTGACCTTCAAAAGGGAGTGTCAGCACAGCTCACAGAATATGATGGCTACAAGCAGTGAATAATTTCCATCAGTGTCCAAACTTACAGGATCACAGAATCACAGA
>VYZX01005321.1:993-11935 GCA_013401335.1 Brachypteracias leptosomus
GGGGGGGGGGAGCGGGAGTGATAGAAGGGCTTGGTGGACACCTGGCGTCCAGCCAAGGTGAATCCACCACAGTTCTTAAACAAAAACTATCTTGTGTATGGTATATACTTACTAGAAAAGGTTCTACCACACAATCAGATCAAAAGCATACCTTAAGGACACATACTTCTAGAAACAGCTTTTCTATGAGCCTTGAAATTTTCTGCAGATTCTGGAAAATGTCAAGTATTTCTTTGAATCTGGGGTGGAACAAAGGACTGAAGTAAGAGAAGAAGGGTTTTCAAATGGTACCAGTTAATCATGTGGTTATTTTGTTTTCCTAGCAGTTTTCAACAGATTCTAAGGAGAGACGTATGCAATCCCATTTGAATACTTCAGTACAAGTGTGTTCCCACAGTGAGTGACAAGGCTGAATGCATAACAAAATTCGGGGCTATTTTTTGCTAGTAAGCAGTGAGTATAACATAAGAATGTAAAGAGTGTCTGTGCAGGGCACCCAAAGGTTCTGTCTAGCCCAGTGCCCCATCTGACAGTGGTCAAAAACATGATTAGGGAGAAGTAGCAGATCAGGGCAAACATCTTCTAGCAGTCTTCCACTGCTTCAACCACTTGAATGCAAGTGGTTGAAAGGAAGGAAGGACTTTTCTGAAAAGCATGTATTTTCCTTATATTCAGCCATCTGAAACACATTTCTCTTTATGAACTTGCCCTGTCTGCCCTTGAAACTTTGTGATGCTCTAGCTCTGCAACATCTTTTGGCCAGGAGGTCCATAGCTTTAGCGATGCACTGAACAGAAAAACTAGCTCCTCTGCTTGTTTTAAACCTGCTTTGTGATGGCTTAATATGATGTAAGATAATTACTCTATTTGAAGAAACAACAAACAAATCAATTTCTAGACACTGACAGTGATACAGATATTTACAGAGCTTTGTCACATCCCTCCCAAGTCCTGGCCAGGGACTGCTTGCCTAGCTGATGCCTGTATAGAAATTATTCCAAAGTGTTCTTTTGACATGTTACTTTAAAGTTTTTCTGATTCTGCAGCATATTTTCTGAGATACAGTGAAAATGTATTTAAAAGTGGCAGACAGGAGCTTTACCTATCCTTGTCAGTTTATTTCCCTTAATAACAGTATTAGGAATTATTACTTTAGGAGTGTGACAGGCAGATCCAAGGAGGTTCTCCCCTCCCTCTAGTCTGCCCTGGTGAGGCCTCATCTGGAGTATTGTGTCCAGTTCTGGGCTCCCCTGTTCAAGAAGGACAGGGAACTGCTGGAAAGGGTACAGCAAAGAGCTACAAAGATGATCATGGGACTTAGAACATCTGCCTTATGAAGAAAGGCTGAGGGACTTGGGGCTTTTTAGCCTAGAGAAGAAAAGACTAAGGGGGGATTTTATGAATGCTTATAAATACTTAAGGGGTGGGTATCAGGAGGATGGGGCCAGACTTTTCAGTAGTCCCTAGCAACAGGACAAGGGGCAATGGGCACAAACCAGAACACAGGAGGTTGCATCTGAACACGAGGAGGAACATCTTTACTTTGAGGGTGTTGGAGCACTGGAACAGGCTGCCAAGAGAGGTTGTGTTTCAGAACTCGCCTGGATGCATTCCTGTGCAACCTGCCCTAGGTGAACCTGCTTTAGAAGGGGGTATGGACTAGATGATCTCTAGAGGTCCCTTCCAACCCCTACCGTTCTGTGATTTCAAACAGGAGGCAGGGGTAGTTCAAAGATGTTTTGTACAATTAAGGGCAGCTAGCACAGACTGAGTCAGTGAGGTACTGCCGAGTGCAGCAACCTTGGGATACAGTTGTATGCTTAATGCAAACATACCCCATGACCTGCTTTGCTCTTATAAATACACTGTGTTAAGTGGATTTGATTCAAGTTTACATGTTTGTTGTGAGAACAGAATTTGGTTCAGTTTATCTGCCTGGGCAGTCTATGTGGTTTCTTTCATAAAATGCTTTGGAATTGTTGAATGGAAGATGAAGCCTAAGATTAAACCAGTTTTGCTTTAGGAAATACTCTGTTTCAATGCCACCATGGTACTTAAAGCAAGGTAAATGGTTAAGCAGTTAGAGACATTTATTATGCTGAGATGTAATTCTTTCTCTGCCTAAATTCAGCAAGGGATCTAGATACTCTTTTATCTATAGTAGACCTAGATTAGTGCACAAGCTCATGCTAACCCTTTGAAAATAAAGATCAGATTCAGGCTGTTGCCTTTTTTAGATGCCAGGTCTCTTGATCTAGGGCCAAAGCTAATGTTATCTGCCAGTGTTCTTTTTGTTGTTCAGTCGCAGTGGAAGCATAGAATAATGCTCCCTCTGTACTTCTAAACCCACTGGAATATAAAGACCAATATGGATAACAAACCAGCACTTGAACAGTGATTCACTCCAAGTGTGGTACCACTGAAAGCCAGATGTGAGTGGACTCCAGACTTCTGATCTCTCAATAAGCATCTCTTTTGAAGTCCTTATTTGCACCCTCTTTAGAATGGAAAGCAGTACAAAGAATTTCTGGGGAAAAAACCCCAAGCTAATGATTAATTACTGTATTTGAACTCAAGTTAAATTACAGTTAAAATAGTAACATGATGCATAGGGCTTTTCTTAAAAAAAAGTCTGCTTTTGTCCTTATTCAACAGGCAGGGAAACAAAGACTCATATTGCCATTTTTTAGGACAACTGTTAAATGCATTTGTAGCTGTGCAGTTGTCTATTGTCACCTGTAAAGTTGCTTTGACACGAAACCTAATACCAGTAACAGAGGGATAAGATTGGGACCAAAAGCTTAGATATCATAGCAAGTATTTCTCACTTGAATAATAGCTATTGTTTTTTAAAAGCTGGTGTTTTTTATTTCTGGATACAATAGCAGTAGCCTGAGTATGTTGTCACAGAAAATGCTAGTACTTTATTACTGACTCATTTTTTGCTTCAAGCCATTTCTCACCATTTATTATGCTTGTCAGCTTTTCAGTTCAGACAATTTGCTTAGGGATGATATTGAGGATAGTAGGAACACACAGCCTAGTAGTGTTTGCAGGTGGTCAGGGGTGTGCTAACAGTGCTCCCGTGTCATGATTAGTGGTCTTATTATTTGAGAACGTGAGGAACTGAGAGATTATTGAACAAAATGCTGCATGCCAAACATTTGTTCATAAAACTAGGCATGGTTCAGATGAGGAATGGTTGTTTCCCTTCCTACTGCTTCTCTTCCCTGGAGAATTAGACAAGCAGCGCGCTATCCTGAAAAGAGCTTTGCATAAATTGAAGAGCTTTGGGCCCTGGGGCTTGAAAGATGTCAAATGTCATGTCAAATTTTCCCTCTGGCTAACCAGTTAACAGAATTGGTGAGGGGAGAAGACCCTATTTGGAATGAAGGGAAAAGAACACAATACAATATTTTGTATGCTGTTACATAGTTATTGTGGATTATTCTCTTAAATACAAAAAAAAAGGTGGGGAAACAGAGTCTGTCCTCTTTTTCTTTATTTCACCAGAGAAAGTAGAACAAACACAGTAAGAAGAAAATAGGAGAAAGTGGGGAAATTATAAATGAGTAATGTATGAAAAGATATAATTTTTCTTTTCTAGGAGAAGAAAAACTTGCATCAAAATGACTTTGTTTTTCTTTGATAAGAACAAGAGTCTGAAAGGACTTTTCAGTCAGCTCCACCCGTTTCTGCCAAAGAGCCTACCTGGAAGAAAGCTGTGATTCTCTAAAGGGAAATGCCTGAAAGTACATTGACCCTTTCTTGAAATACAGCAGAGGGTTTGTGAGAAAAGTTGTACTGTACCTGTCTGTAGAGTAGTAGTCATACTTCAGTATTAAAGGATGTTTTGAAACATTGAGTGAAATGTTGTGTATTGGATTGTACAGCAGCGGTGTGCCAGTACAGTGTGTGCCTGGCTCCCCAGCACGTGCAACATAGCCCACCTTCTGTGAAAAGACTTATGTACAGGATGGTTATATAATATATAATATTTATTTCATGTCTAGCTGCGCTTTTTAGGACCCTAAGTCCAATTATAAATTCCTGTAGTGAAACAGAAAATAAACGACAGAGCTTAGAAATATCTAAAGGTTAAAGATGGGTTATTGCATATATAATAATGAAATAATTTTAACAAATAACTCTAGTTACCTAGAAGCTATTAAACTGAAAAGCAAGCTCCAATTCTCTGCATAGTCCTTTTCAAAGACAAAGTGCATGTTTCTAACATGAGGCCTCACGAGATACTCAGTGTTTTATTATCCCAAGAGGTGTGGAAGGAAACATTCCCTGTTAGGCAAATGATTATTTTGTGGAAACAGGTGGAGGAAATGAGGGAAGGAGCAAAAAGAGTAGAGGCAAAGAAATTTCTACAGAATACATTTTTCTTCCCCCTCCCCCTTATTAAATCACATATCAATTTTCCATACAGGGGATTTATTTCTGTCAGTCACATGATTAGTTTGAAAAAGGCCAGTAAAGGCAATAAAATGATGTCAGTCTCCTAACTCTATTCTTACTCTTTTTATTGATAAGTTGAAGAAACACTGACAAGACCCACAGCATTTCTTATGTATATCACTCATTATAAAATAGAATAATTTATTCTGATGGTTTAATTTTCAATGACTACAGAAATATGCTCATAAGTCATTGTTCTTCACTAAGTTGTTAGCTGTGCAATAGAAATACAGTATTTTATTTTCTTTAATTTTACTGGAAATTGTAGAAATACTAATAATTATCACTTTATTGAGTGACTGCTGGTGGGTGATGTGGAAAATATACTTGCCTTAAATATTTTGTAGCGTCTCGTACAAGTGGGAGGACGTGCTGTGTTGCTTCAGCTCCATTTTCCAGGTGGCAGCGAGAGCTGCAGCAGCTCTCTTCACATTCCTGGCAAGCAACCTGTTTGTTTGAGTTTCTAGGTATCATTCACATCATTTAATCTAGGATTCCAATACAATTATTGAGATATATATTTATGAGATAGGAGAGTTGGTGATATTAAGCACAAAATGACTATTCCTGTCACTTGTAGACAATTTATTGAAGCACCAGCTAGCTTAAAGGTTCCTTTATATTAATCAGGAGAAAAGATGTGCACTTGTATGGTGGTTCAATTTTTCAACCATTTTTCTCACTTCTCAAAGACTAAAGGAAGGTTCAGAGCCGCTTCGACAGGTCAGTTCAGCAGATGAGCTGGGGTGTTTCCAGACTCAGCACTTCATTTACCTTCCTCAGGCCCTGACCTTCTTTTGTGATTTCCATGCATGTGTATGTTCCATTACCATGTGGAAGAGAGGAGTTTTCTTCGAGATTAAATTATTTCTGTTTTTTATTAACGAAAGGCCTTGGTTTGTCACATGGCGTTGGCTCAATATTTGGTCGTAATGATTCATGTGATTTAAAGCTCTTTATTTTTACGAGGTGGCAGCAGAAAGACTGGTGAGAAATCCCTGAGATAAAATTTGAAAGTTTAAGATCAACCTCTATGATCCACAGCTCTAGCTTGTTTGGACTGAACGTGGCTGGGGAAAAAAGCCAAAAAAATCCAGGTCTGTTTTCTCCCAGCAGCGGGTTCGCGGCGGCGGCGGCGGCGCGGGGAGGAGCGGCCGTTCCAACGGCAGGGGGCGCTCCAGTATCTCCGCACTGGGACGGGGCCCGGCGGGACCTTGGTCGGGCCTGGTGGGGACCGAGTGAGGCCTGGCGGGGCCTGGGTCGGGTACAGCGGGGCCTGAGCCGCGGCAGCGTCCGCACAGTGGGGGCCTCAACGCCGAGGCAGTAGCTGTTAACCGAGCGATAGGGTTGCTTAATGCTGTATTTTCCAAAGTGAATGTTGTCAGGTGACATACTCTATCGGAGCACAGGGTAAAAGCTGTCCCTTGTACTGAATTTTAAGGGAGAACATTAATCTCGGGCTGTCTGATGCTGTGTGTTCATTATGGTCCATATAACCCTGTTCTCGGGGGAAAATGAAATTATAATAATTCAAGAATATTGTAATGTGTAAATAAATACTTTGTCATACTTTCTCACCTGCTATACATCTGTATTAGTAGTCATTTTTTTTTCTGGTGTTTGCGTAACTTGATTTCAACATACAAATTTAAGCAGGTAACAAATTTTTAGTCAAGTTCTGTATGTATTAAACCAATGTGCAAATGCTTATGCACAGGAACCATGGGAATACATTTGTCTCTGAGGGTTAGTGTGTTGCTATCCATAGTAGCTTGGTTTATAGCTCAGAGATTTTCAGGAAACATCACCTTTTATTGTTGCTGCAAACAATAATAGAAAATTATACTTAAAAAATCTTATCCCTTTAACAGTAAGTTTGTGATTTGATGTAGTTAGCAGCCATGGTGAATGGCAAACAGGAAAAAGGAAAAATCCTTAAAGGATCTCCAAAATATGTGACATGTTTTATTATAGTATTACAATAGCAATTTACAATAACCTAATTATTAGGGAAAATATTAATTATATGTGAATATATTAGAGAAATATTTGTGTCCTGGGTTGAATCTGAAGGCCAAAAAGTTGTGCAGTTGGTTTTTTTTTTTCTTTTTTTAAAGCATCTATAACATACTCTTAAACTAAAAAGATGAAGTGATTACTTTTTTTTTTTTTTAAATGTCTGTTCATATTTTACTACCAATGGGCCCAGTAACAAAGGTGTTTTGAATTAAGCATTTGGTCATGTAATGCTTAAGTACAGGGTTTTCAGTAGTGAGTCAGTTACTTTGTTGCTAAAACACATATTGGTAAGGTGTTTTCTGTTTCATTCTCATATCTTCTCAGTGCTAAATGTAGTGGTGAAATACACTCCAATGCACCCAGTAACAGATTCACTCTAAATAGCTGCCCCCAGGAAGTGTTGCAGAGCAGGGGAGCAGGGCTGGGGAATGTCACATTTCCAGGTCTTTTAAGTTTGAGCTATATTAAAACCTATCAGTCTTTCTCTGTAGAAAGCAAGATGAAAACAAAACAAATTTAGATAAAGATCAATGAAATTGTTCCTGTATGAAGCAAAACCTGAGAATATAATTTTTCTCTTAAATCATCATCTGACAAATTTATTTTTCAAATAAATATCTAGAGTCTAAGCCAAAAGACATCTTCTGTAAGGTCAAAGAGATGAAAGAGGTGGAAGGACTATGTTCAAAAGGACTATTTTTTTGCTTTTTAAGTACTGGAGATTTAACCTGCTTTCATTTTTTTTCTGGGACCACTTGAATTACATTTAAGAGGTCTGGTATTTCAAAGGATAAGCTATCAATATTTTCTAAAAGTAAAGGCCATTAAAGTTCCTCACAGAGTAACTAGGAATGTAAGCACTCACAGGCAGGAGACATTACAAGAAAAGCAATATGTCTTTGTATTATTTTGCCCATAGTCTTCCAGTGATTCATACTCGTAGCTTTGTTACAGTGTTCCTGAATTTAACTTCTGCTTTAAAAGAAGTGAATAGGAAGCAAGTCCAAAACTGGCTATGGCATGCTTGTTTAATGACAAAAAAAATGAGCCAACATCTCAATTCTCCACTTGCATATTACTATTTTCTGATTAATACAGGGGAAAATTAAATTCTAGCCTTGATGATGTCAATTTGCCTTATGTTTTATTTTTTCTTAACATTTTCTTAAAGGTTAGTGAAAATTCTAAAATTTTTGCTGAAAGAGCAACTACAACAGTAGGAGTATTTTGACTCTGAATCTACCCTTAGGATTGAATGGGAATCGTGCTCTGCTTGCAAAAGTGTATCCTCCCCAGTGCCATCCCACAGCAAAACTCTGCAGCCCTTGCAAAGGAGCCTCCATATTAGCAAGAGCTCTTGCCACCAGCAGTGCTGAAAGAAGTGATGATAGTGACACGGAAGCTGGTGACAGGCTGGCACTGCATAGTAATCTGTGGACAAATGGTTCATGGTCAGACCATTGTAGAAGTCACTTGAGCCATGTTCAATATTGTGTTCAGTGTGTGGGCTTGTAAGTGGAAATGAAATTGTTTAATTAAGGGCTGTTCACCTACACACTGTTTTCATATGGTAGTTGAAAATTATTTCAGATGCTTTCCTAAGTATAACCAATTAAGTTGAATGGAAATTATTTTCTTGGAACTAGCAAAATTATGTCTTTCACTAATTTTTGCTGTTGAATGCATTCACTGCCAAGGCTTTCATTTTTGAATGTAATCTTAGAACTCCAAATTTACGCTGAATTTTAGTTCTTCTGCAAACTCATTCCTGACATCTATACTAAAGTTTCACAGAATCACAGAATGTTAGAGATTGGAAGGGACCTTGAAAGACCATCTAGTCCAATCCCCCCACCAGAGCAGGATCACCTAGGTCAGGTCACAGAGGAACACATCCAGGCGAATTTTGAATGTCTCCAGAGAAGGAGACTCCACAACCTCCCTGGGCAGCCTGTTCCAGTGCTCTGTCACCCTCACTGTGAAGAAATTTCTTCTCGTATTTATGTGGAACCTCCTATGTTCTGGCTTACACCCGTTGCCCCTTGTCCTATCTTTGGATGTCATTGAGGAGAGCCTGGCTCTGTCCCCCTGACACTCTCCCTTAAATATTTATAAACATTAATAAGGTCACCCCTCAGTCTCTTTTTTTCCAAGCTAAAGAGACCGAGTTCCCTCAGCCTTTCCTCATAAGGGAGATGTTCCACTCCCTTAATCATCTTTGTGGCTACTATGGTCTCATGATGAAGGCTTCTCCTTACAAGTGTTCCCTCTCGAACTACTCCTGTATTTTCACTTAACTTTCCTGGAACCACAATCTTACTGTCTTACTAAAGACTTTTCTTCTTTCCTTGAGTCCATCTTGCATCAGATTCCCTTATATTGTCCTCTAAAAGTATTCTAAAGCCTCACTTCCCTAACGGCTTTAACATAATCTTCTTTATCTTCTACCATATCATCTCCTCACCGCTTTGTTCAATTTAAAACGATGCAAATAAAATCGCTGTACAATGATTGTACACTGAACAATGTGCAACTGTTCATTTTCATGTCTGTCTCTAAATCCTTTGATCTTTTCCATGAAGTTTAAGCATATCTGCTGTCAGTGAGGCTAACCCAATCTGGTAGTTTGCCCTATTTACCTCCCTCTGATACTTGCTTCCCTTTATTCCTTCTTTCACTTGTGTTAGCCTGCTGTCTGATGCTGCCACTACTACCTCTACTATTTTTATCCCTTTCTGCATCATATTCTTGGCACAAAAACTGTCTTACTGTGTACCAAATGGATTCCTTCCTGATTCCTATACTAAGATCCTTCTCTATACTTAGATCCTTCCTTTCCTAAAATGCAGACACCTGTTGTTTTCCAGCCGTGAAATGTTTTAAAGATATCTTCCCTCCATGAGCTGCATCTGACCCTATGTGTGTGTCATGTGTACTGAGAGATCCTTGAGGAATAAACTGGAGCTTTCTCTGTGGATAAACACAGTTCGTGGTGAAAGTCAGGTGACAAAGTCATGAACTATGCTGTCTTAACATAAAACTACAGGAAATACAGGGCTCAAAAACTATGAGGACAGGTAGATTTTTGAATTGCATACAGTAGAGCTGGTCAAGAGCTAGAATTTTCTGCCTTTCACAGATGCTTACATTGATGCTTTCCGTTAAAACCCCAGACTTATATGAGTCAAGACCTACTTCAAGAGTGCTAAGAGACCTCCAGTTAGCTTGTATGTTAGATGGGGCAGCAAATCCTAGCTCCCAATAACCAGAAATGCCCCAGTTCAGGGGAAAGTAGGAGTGAGAGGTGCTGCCAACCACTTCTGCAAGAAGCAGTATTTTCCAGCACTTAGCTGTCTACCTGTATGATTTATGTTGAATTTGGAAAAGTAAAGTTAAATTAGACTTGTGACCCTGAAAAATTTGCCAATTTCTAGCACTGTTTGCCTTAGACAAATTTTAAAGTACAGGACATTCTTAGAAGGTATTTCTTCAAAAATTAGTAGATACATGCATATGTCCTGCAAAGGAAAAAACTTAGAAGTAATTATCTCATTGCCAGTGTTGACATTACTACTGGTATATACTTTCAGCAAAAAGGAACAAAATAGAGTGATGTTTTATATGACTTAGTGAAGACAAATACCAGTTGTATGTACCCTAGAATAGTAGGGTACTGATCTGAAATGCCCAGTTTCAGAACATTTTCTCTTCTTTGCTTGGGACAGCAGTGTTTTTGTGTGTGCGTGCACATCTGTGCAGGTTGGCAAAGAAGATTTAAACTCTTTGCTATGTGTTATCATGACTTCAGTTATCTGCTGTTTCCAGCTACTTCAGCCTTGGGAACTGAAGCAGGATAGTGCAGGAATGATTCTTTCATTGACCTAACTTCCTGGTTCTGGTAATGCTGAATCAAGCTCTGCCAGTTTGCTAAGGATCAGTTTTAGGTGATTCTGTGGGCTATGACAGTTCTACCACAGAGCATTGACCTCCAACTCTAACATCACTTCTATAGGTATAAAGCAGAAAAAACTACAGAGGTAGAAAGGTGAATAACTAATGCAAGGGGAAACACACCCTATGTATAGGCTGTAGTATTTGTGTAACTAAGTGCAACTGGTATTGGGCTGAAATTGGAGAAAATATAATTTTAAGTGTATATGCTATTAGATGTGAGTCAAGTGGAACTTAATTACAGATGGTGCTGAAGCCAGCATTTCTCCCTACATACTGCGGCTTTTGCACTATACACAATAAAGGAGTTAAATAAAATATGCTGGATTTGGGTGCTTGAATTGGATACTGAAATAATAAAGTAATTAAGTAGTTGAACTCATGCTTTTGTAATGACTGCTAGAGTGACCAATGCTTCTCTGTCTTGAGAGTGGTTAAACTATGGAACATGTGAGGCCCTCAATGATCTTGTTTTGTGGAGAATGTATCTGTGTGGTGGGTTTAC
>VYZX01005323.1:0-84054 GCA_013401335.1 Brachypteracias leptosomus
CAACAGCACTGCTATAAAATTAGCCTCTGCTGGTGCCATTCAAACAGATGGGTGTCACCCAGGTGGAACAGATGACACCTGAAACAGCAGACAGCCTCTCACTCCCTCATGTTTGACCCCAAAAGAATGACAAAAGCTCATACTTCAGGAAGAAATTACTGTGATCTGCCATGCACGTTATGAAAGTCAACCCATGTGTGTTTAGAGACACAGGCACAGAGCAGATTGTGCCATGTAAGGGGTTCACCTACATTGTTTAACTTACAGGTATTATGGAGAGATACCTGTAGCTGAGCTTCCTACACAAAATAAAACCATACACACAGTTCAGAGTCCCACAGTTCAGAGACAGACAGGGAGCCTGATAGTTGATGGGACTATTTATCTGATCATTATTAATGGTATAGAATATTTTGCTGAATGAAGTCCCTTATTGGGCCAGACCCTGGCCTGCAAGGCTGCTCTGGGGAACTCAGCCCATCCCAGTGAGCTGACAACCGGCCAACTGGGGACAATAACCCACCCACAGGAGACACTCTGCACAATGCGGACCACACAAGGAGATGATTTGCTGTATAGCATATACAGGTCTTAAGAGGTTAAGTGACATTTTAAACCAAGCTGGATCAGTTCAGTTAGAAACAGATTTCACCCCAGTGACATTGCTGCAATGTCAAGCCAGGTAACTCCAAGCGTATTTCCTCCTCAGGAAATTTGGGGTTTTTTTAGACAAATATTTAAAGCAGGTAGGTTTCCATCTATTCAGGATTCCTGCTGCAAGCAATGAATTTGTAAACAAGAGAAAGCAAAATAGGGCATGAATCCATCCTGAAGGAAGCACAGTTAAGAGAATTTTTGCAGCCCACAGTAAAAACTCTCAATAGCTAGAAAGACTTGCTGGTTTTTACAGCTTTAAGATTTCAAAAAGACTGCTTTTCATCCAATATCACAAGAGGGAAACAACCATGACCAAAATAATGTCTCAAGGATTTTATTTTATGTATGAATCAACTACTAGTCTAAAGGAAATACTACCTTCTTTGACTAGAAGCATGGAAGAGTTCAAGGATACAGTATGTATTTTTAAAGAAAAAACTAATACACATGTTTGGAAAGGAAAAGGACAAGACTTAAGCTCCTGGCAGTATTTGCAGACATCCACAGACATTTTGAATAGAGGTATTCTTCTGGGGGCTTTCACCTTGTCTGAAGGTTTTGTACTTGTTCCAGGACTTGCACTGTTTATTACATTTTAGAAAGTCAAGTTATTCTTTCCTACTGCGCTGCAAATGAGAACATTACTCTTGCTAATTTTGGGGACTCAAGAGCAAACAGAACAGGGTAAGAGCCAGACACAGATGAAAACATAATTTTAAAAAAGAAAATTAAGTTTCCACTTAAAAACAACCAAAAAAACCACCAACAAAGCCAAACAGAAGAGGTAAGAATTGTCCTCAAAGCTGCAGCAATAAAGTTTGTTCATTTTTCCTTGCAATATAAAAACCATTGCCGTCAAAAGTGCCTGACCCAGCACTGTATCATATCAGCAAAACTCCACACATACACTGCAGTCTCACTTAATTTCCAGAGTGTTAAAAAGAAGACGTTTGCTCCTTCCCAGTCCTGCAGTTTGGATGTAGAGGAACCGTTCTGCTCTACTGAGTTTGCACTGTATGTTGTATGACTACTAGCAGCTCTACTTGGCACACCCTAACTGCTGTGGTTTAATCTTCACCCTATATTCCAGAACAGAGCTACTGTGTTCATTGTCAACGTTTAATACTACCCTGCCCTAGATATTATCCTTACAGAGCCCAGATTTGTGGGAATTCTGTATGGCCATGCAATGCCAGAGACATTTAGACAAATTCCATCAGGTCTGCAAATCAAAGAAATGTCTTTCAAAAATAATTTTCAAAAAGCCAAATCTTAAATGCCATCAAACATTCATTCATTATTTCAACAATTCTGACTCTTATTTGTTATCTGAGGCCTCATTTTGTTACACACTCTACGAACAGGTTGAAGAGTTTCTTCCCTACGTAGTTTGCAGTTTTAGAGATAAGAAACAGACTGATAATGCTGGATATGACTGTCTCCAAAGCTGGCCATTCTCCATAAGTGACGTTCCCTGCTGCAGTCATCCTTTAACTGCTAGGGATCCTGGGCTCTTAATCCCCATCAGACCCTTCAGTGGAAAGGATGGCTCAACCTACTGCACCTCTGAAGCAAATTTTTCCAGGTCATCATGAAGTACTTCATTACTATTAGAGCTCGTTAGAGGTTCATCCAAGGAAGAGTGGCTTGTAATGAAGGTTGCTCTCCTCCTGTCCCCAATTTCATGTTTCTTTCCACTGAGAAATACTCAGAAAGACACCAATTTCCAGTATTCAGAGGATGACGAAGGATGCTCATGGTTTTGCAATAATCTGTTTTTTAGGACCAAGCATTTTAACTCCCCAAAGCAACGGAAACTTCACTGACATTTTTAATGAAAAAGGGATTGGTTCCTGTATTAATTCATGACCAAAGCATGATTCCTACTTCCCCTCTAGTCTCCTGAGAATAACATATCAGCAAAATAACATCTTGTCACACATGCACATCAGCAAAAGCATCTGTAAATTCTCATTCAAGACCTGAATTTATGGTAGGGGCTCATAGCAACACATAAAACAGAAAGAAAATAGCCTGATTGGCCTTTTAAAAGAAAATGAAGTTCCTAACAAATCATATTTTAATGTGTTAGCTGCAAGATGGATGTGAGCATTTGAGGGAAGGCTAGGAACAGCTTATTTGTATAATGCTGCTTTGCACTGTGGTCAAATGATTAGATTCCAAGCATCATGTTGTAGGGCAGTCTAAGGTTCTATTTTAGAGGAAGCGGACACAGTTAATCAAAGCAGCACCTCTTGGCATAGAAAGAAGTCACATACTTTTAATTTAGCCCCTGCATTTTGGAAAACCTTTCTTCAGCAGTTTAATAAGTCTGTTTAATGATCAGACTTGAACAAACAAGAGATGCTGGAATAACCAATTTTAAGACATTTCCTCCAACTTCTCCTGGCCTTGAAACTCCTCTCCCACAGTTTCACTGGCCTTATGAATGGTTGTGAGAGGAATCTGGAAGGCTGGAGGTCCTCCTCAAGCTCTGTTGGGAAACAGTCCTAAGCGGAGATTGAATGGAGCTGAGATTCAAGAGCCGTTCCCATTATTAGCCACAGCAACTCCATGTATAGTCATTACTGATCTGACATTTGGCAATTCTGTTGAGTTTATTTACAGCACTGCTCCGAGATGTGAAATACTTCAAAAATAGAAGCAGGACTAATTGCATAGCTGGGGTCACATATAAAATCATTTTTTCAGTTAATTGTCTGGTACTTCAGATAAACAAAGAAAGATCTGGGCTTCTTTTCCAGTAAACCTCTCTTACTGCCAATTACATCTGAGCTTCCTGGCTTCTGGCAGCCGTCAGCAAACCGTCACAGCTAAATGGCTCCAGCAAACAAGCAACCTTGAACCAGCAGACCTTGGATGATACGCTTGGGATGGTCGTTTAAACAGCCCTTACACAAACTGAGGGATGAAGGGCAGGGAGAAGTGAGGTACTGAACTCCGACCGCCCTTACCTTCAGCAAGGCATAGTCAAAGGATCCAGAAGAATGTCACATTAGGATGACTTTGCCACTTAAATAAACTGATCTATTCATCGCATCTGCATTGCTGCAGGTGTACTATGATTCTACTGGTCTCATTTGCATCACCGCAGGGAATCAAAGACATTATGCTCATCTGGAATTAGAGACATGCAATTGCATTCATGACTACTTCCCCTGAAATAGTATGTGCGTGATATATGGGTATCCTTGAGCTGCAACCCACAGACAGAACTGCATGTGCAGGGAGCAGCAAATGAAATACAGCAATTAATTAATACCCAAAACAAGGCCGAAATCCTTTCAATTTACTGGAGGGGTTCTTTTTGTACAAGGCTGTTCTTGGACAAAATTAGGATTTAGTGATAATAGTTATTCTGAAAAAGGAGGTATTTGGATGGTTTTATTTGACATAAACAGGAGGTGAATAGATTAACGTCCCTAGTTCAGGATTGTATGACTAGACTCCTCATTAATGTTGCTGAGAAATTGTGTCCTGCTCTAGATTCTGTATATATACATGTAGACATATAAATAAAATTTATTTTATGCAACTCCTCTAGAGTTATTTTGGTTCTCCTGTACTAACAAATAGGGGGGGTTCTGTTGTTCGGTTTTGTTTTGAAGTTCAGTCAGTGAAAGCAGTGACTCAGGTTACACCTTGGAAATAAATCAGCTCACCAACTATGTTATTTTTAGTCATCTCTCCAAATCTGCAACACTGCTTAAATATTTGGTGTCACAACACAGTGGGCAAAAGTTGTGAACAGCACTAAAACCCAGCCTACTGATTTGAGCTGAAATAAGACAGCCAGGGACCAATCTTCCCATTACTTCTAAATAAAAACTGCATGCTGTTTTTACACTCTTGCAACAATTAAAAAATAATCCTATTGTTTGGAGTAGCACTTGGTCCCCAAGGAAAGAATTCCTTTCCATCTAAACAGATTTTTACTTTTGTTTTGAATCTCTGCCAGGCAGGGAAACCAAATACAGGCCCTGGTTTCCCCTGCTTGCCATGAGCTCTTGCACCATCTGTGCATGATCATAGCCCAGCCTTCCTTTCCACCCCTCTGAAAAGCACACAAGGATTCCTCCCAAACGTGTCTCATCATGGGAACACAAGGCTGCTGGGAATGCTGCTGGTGAACCTGGAGTTGGACTAGATGTGGTGTGAAGCCACTCCCCAGGGGTTTTCTGTGCACTCCCCATGTCAGCCACTCTGCAGGGTTTCTGTCTCTAAATCCACACACTAACAAATTCACTGGTCACTCATCCGTGTGGCCCTGCTGAACCACCAAGTTATTACCTACCATCCCACTCCACAGCTGCTCAGCATGTTCCTTGTCATGTCCTCTGTGGGGATTTGATGGAATGGTTGGGCCCAATGATCTTAAAGATCTTTTCCAACCTAAATAATTCCATGATTCGGTGCTTTGAGCTCAGAGATGGTGAACACAGCAGTCAACACCTGGCCCACAAAGATCAGCCAGTCTGCAGGATACTCAAGGTTTATTGTAACGCATAACAGAGCTCCAGCTCTGCAGGGCATGGAGGAATACACAGTCCAGAACCTGCAAAGAGTGCACAGGTGGCCAGCCACAAGTGCTCACTGCACCTTTCAGCACGGAAACAACATGACGCAGTTTTCAGGAACGTAATGAAACAAACTGAATCCCAGTACTCACAGCAAACTAAAAGACTCCATTATGGGTGTTTTCCAAAAGTCTAAAGAAGTGGGTATTGCTAATGGGATAAACAGATAGAAAGCCAAAATAGATGGAGCAGCATGTTCTTTTCTTCCTTCCACCATTTAGGATCAAAACCAGTCCCTACTCTGTGCACATATTTGAGCTGTTCTCGCTCTGCCCTCTGAAATCATCCCTGTGGCCATTGGAGCAATGTTCTTTACAAAGAAAAAGCTCTTTAAGACTGCAGATCTATTCATACTTGGATAACACACCACCTTGAAAGAAAAGGGTCTTGGTCCTACAGCTTTGCAGTAAATGGTTAATTAATGGAGCAACACTGGTGGCAAGCAGTAGAATTTAGTCCTGTTGCTATAATGAAGACCTCTACTACATTTCAAGAAATCACAAAGGAGCAGAGAGGCCTAAAAAGTTGGTCTTATAAAGACAAACCTTAAATAAAAGAACAGGAGGAGTGAGCTGGGAATGATGATACTGGGATGCAAGAAACGAGGCATTTGACTAGGACAGAGTTTCAGCAAGGAGCGAAATGCTGCCCACTCCTTGGGACAATCCCTTCCCTAAAATCTCTGCCATTTCCCAACTTCCCAGGCATGTCAAATGCACAAGCTTAGCTCTTCCATCACATCACACTCCACACAAACAGCCTTTGTGCAGCTTAGGAGGAGCCTCTGCCCACAGCAGTTGTTGAAACCGTTCCCTGCGCTAAGAGCCACAGCAGACAGGCACAGGACCTCCGTTCTATGGGGCAAAGAGGCCTGAGAGATTTGAAGCTGAGGAGGCCACAAGTTGTGCTTCATGTTGCAGAAGGAGGATGCCTTGAGGACATCACACATGTTTATCTTCTACACATATCAATGAAATAATTTTAAGTAATCCAGGATACAATATCTAGGTTGTTCATAAAATGTTCCACTTGGCTGGCCTGTAGAAAAACAAGTGCTAAATAATCAAAATATAATGTCTAACAGCTTTTTAGAAAACCTCTGCATCACAATACTTAAATATATCATTATGCCCTTTTAAAAGGCATGATTGGAAAAATTACATCATTTTGGATTTTCTCAGCATTTGGTGCGTCAGCTCTCAGTGTCCAAGAGCCCTATAAATAGATGTTTGGACCACCTCGATACAATTCACGTATGCAGTTTTTCCATAACCCACTTAACTCCATTATTCAAATAAAGTGCAACTGGATCTTTTCTTGAGAACAGGGGTTATGCAATGCTCGGTACAGGAGGTTCAAGAAAAACAGTATAAAGCCAAACATGAGCTGCAAACACTTGCAGAGCAGCAGACTTTGTTTATATTTATTTATATGCTATTTCCATTTCTTTCCTACTTAACAGCCACAAACTCCTTTTGCTTCCTTTGATCTACCAAACTCTTTCTCTCTTCTGTCTTAGTACACCAAGAGTGTGGCCAAGCAGTTAAACATCAATTGCCAACTGATTAATAATGAGAATATAATGACAGAACGAACAAAACTTCAACACAATAAGATTCTATGCTGCTAGGAAATACTATTTTAAATTAAAATTATAAACCCCTTATAGTACTGAGGAAATTTTGCCAAAATTCACTGAATTCTGGAGTCTGTTAGAAAATCAAAATATTTAGAGTTTCAGGTCAGAGATGTCTAAATACTACAAGCATAGCTTTCTACACACAGAGAAATTTTCCTCTCAGATTTCTAAAAGGCAGCTGCTATTAATATGCTCCCTTAATCTCCTTAAGAGCCTTCCAGTTACATGAATACAAATAAAAAAGTAAAAATATGCAAATGAGCAATTAAAAGTTTGAATGAAACCTCTGAAAATACACTGCATAGCATTACTTTAATATACACACACATATATATATGTATCTAAGTCCTATTTGAAGATGAATTTAATTATCTGTCTTTTTTTATCCCTTATGTACTGAATATATCAATTATTCACATAGCGTGAACCACTTGGGTAAACAGCTCTATGAAAGATCCACGCACAGAATTTGATACTAGTGAAGAAGAAAGCTCCAGGATAAGGTGCATTCAGATGGATTTTTTCTTTTTCTCCACAAAAATGAAGTTAGGTCAGTTCAACACTCAAAAGCTGTTTCTAAGGATTCCAATTCTATCTCATGCTTAAGATTGATTTAGAGTCTCTGGAGACTATCCCACCTCTCAAGAGAACTCCCAGCTGTGGAGACCCACAAGCTGTACATCAGTCTTGAAAAGGGCTGTTTTTAGCAGAATGTAGTGTAGGTTCTGGAGTTATGTGTTATGGGGATGAAGACACCAAAGGAAATTAAAAAAATATGGAGAGCATGAGGGAGGAGGTAGAAAATATCAGATACTGTCCAATATCTACTGACAATGATAATGGGATATAACTTCAAAGTGCTGGCACCAGAGGGGAGACAATTTAGGAACTGTTTTTCCTTCTTATGATCTCAAGCCCTGTGGAATTAGACACGGGCAACGCACAGGTAGAGGGGTAGGGCCTTCCCAGGAGGAAAGAGCAACTCCAAGAGGGTGCAGAGGCAAAGAACTGTGTTAAGGCTCACGTCAACTGGGGGACTGCCAGTGGTCACAGGGGTCTGAGGCAGCTGCTGGCTCTTCTTTGAGGTGTCTTCTGCAACGCGGGGATACTGCACGGAAAATAAGTCCAGAAGAAAAAACATCCACAAGTATTGGCAAAGGTTCTACCAGTAAAACCACCACTGCCACTGAATCACGACTCGGAGAACACTCTTTAGCCCAGCCCAGTTCTTAGATTTCACACACAAGGGCTGTCTGCCACCAGCACCAGCCATCACTGCAAGGAAGCAATTAACCCCAGTAATACCAGCCATTAGCATCTTAATGAGAAAGCTCCTAAAAGCAGGAATCCGCTGTAGAAATGGTGATACTATTTTCACCAGGCTGCTGAGACATTTCACTTTAAGTGTGATTCAGAATGCTGAATTCAGAAGAAATATCTCCATAGTTACACACCTCTTTCTTACAACAAAACACCAGTTTTCCGTGGCTCTGCATTGAAATTTTAAGTGCTGAACCACAGTAAAAACTCACTGCCTCAATCATCACAATAGATTCAGCTTTGGTTTTTAGCCAAGAGCTAAAACATACAACATTCTCCTCTCTGCAAGAATAACTGAAAAATCTCAAAGGAAAGAAGCTAGAAATCCAACTTGTGATGTAAAAGTAATGCAAATAAAATGGAACACAAGCACAAATACCTTATACAGAGAGTGCGTGTTCAGAATATGAGCATATCCAAGGTATCAAATTCTTCTCCAACTAGACTCACCACATACCCACCTGCCTGGTGCTCCTCATTAGAATGAAAAAAACCTTCACACCTGCTCTGCTAAGTAAGAAAAGTTAGTTGGACTGGCTTATGCTATCCATACAGACAGTATCATTAGTCAGAAATACACAGCTGGGGTTTGATATAAACCCACAACTGACTTTTGCTCCCTTTTCTAGAAAAGGGAAATTTTATCTACCTTGTGGCTGTCTCACATGTTGATTTTCACTGTTACATTCTGAAGTCATAATCACGTCTAAATGGTTTATAAACTATGAAAAATGTAGGTTACACCTGGACTTCTGCTGACTCATAGACTTTATAAATAAAACCTGCAAGTCCTATAAGAACATAAATTCACTTGACACACCCGAGTTCAACAGCTGGTCCTTTTTGGGACCTGTGATAATTTCTGCATCTGTTTGAAGGACTAGTAGCACCAAGTCTAGAGCCCTCCGCCATGCCTCTGTCTTGGCTGTAACATTATCATAAACCTTCAAATGCTCTCCGAGATCACCAAAGGGACCAGAGCCACCCCTGAGCAGATCACCTCTTCTAAACTCTTTCAATATATATGCTGAGGGAGAGCTACAGTCAGCTGCCTTTTTGAGGTGATGATCAACTGTGGCACAGGCTTCCAACTCTGATGTGGCTTTTGCAGCATTACACATAACCACTGAAAGATACTGCTTCCAGCCACTTGCCAGTGCTTGGAGCACAACTGATCTATACTCTGCCACAGATGCTCCCAGCCAAGGACTGGGAAACTCTTTCACAGTGTTTTTATTTGCTGGCTCTAAAGGCTGTTCTGCAAGCATCTGAATGTGACTGAGGCACAAGAGCTCCACTGCGCCACCACCAAGAAAAACCTTCTTGTCATTTAGAGCATGATGGAGTCGATACACTAAAGTCCAGAACTGGTCTTCAATGAGCTGCATCTTTGTGGCTACAGCAGTGGTGAGCACGGCCGTGAGCAGGGGAATTCTTCCTGCTTTTATCCTGACTGGCACAAGCTCACCCAGACCCATTGCACGCCCATCGTGGGCCTTCCACAGGTCCACTTGGGCCCCGCTCCCCACACAAGCTGGGTTCAGCTGGGTGAGGTATGTCACTGGCTGGGCGCTGGTGGCCTCCCCGAAGGCATGCAACACATCCCAAGCCACAGAACCAATTACCAATATCCTGTTTGCTGTGCATCTTTCCATTAAGTTTTCGCACACGCTTCCTTTGACCAAAACCAAGTTAACTTCAAAATTTATTAGAGTATCTAATGTACTGCTTTCCCACAAGTCTCCTGCTCGGCCTTCCTGTAGGTCAGGACACTCCAATATGGTCCTTACATTATGTGGTCTATTAAAACCTAAGTGACGATACTGCTCAGTTAGGTCACCGTCCATTAGCACAATCCGAAGGGGTTTGTCTTCAAAGTGTTTGACAACTGTGGCTTGTTCTGGTGATACCAATATGACAAAGCCTGGGGAGACACGAGAATAGCTCTCAGGCAGGCCCAGTAAACAGCACGTCACAACTTCTGCAATATTGAACTGGGAAGAACCGCTGCTTTCTGCTCTCTCTTGTTGATATGCTACAATGCTTTGTAGCAGCTTCACGCTCGTTTCATTTCCATGGCTCAGAGTCACTGCCAGGTGTCCCAAACCACAACATTCACATGGGTCTGCTGATGGTCCTGAAACATAGCCCCGAAAATTACCTTGCTGACTTGAAAAATGGCTTTTGCTTAGGGTGCTGAAGTATCTGCTATGGGTTAACTTTTGTTTGTTACAGTCGGATATGATAACACCACTTCCAGAAATCACAGATGTATTTTTTCCACCTGCTGGTTTGACAAGAGAAGCTACTGAACCAAAGCTGGCCAAAGGTAAAACCAGGCTCTTGTTAAAATCACAATCATCTTCTCGATGGGAACAAGAAGTTATTGGAATTACTTCTCGTGCAGAAACCTCTTCCTGAAAACACAAGGAAATCTGAGGATTTAGAAAACTGTCATGTCCAACTTGGCAAGTTCTGCTTTTCACACTGCTGGAACACAGCTCTCTATTTACATCACGTATTGATATTTGAAGACACTGGACTCTCTCACAGCAAGAGTTCAAGCCCTCAGACATCACAGATACTATGGCTGAAACAGGAATGTTCTGCTGGAGGCACTCCACCACGGCATTGCTCCACGCTCCAACGAGAAACAACAGGGTACTCATCCCGGTCCTAAACTCCTTGTTTTGTGCCTGAATGGTTTCATTAAGAAGCTGTCCAGCAGCACTAGTTAAATCCAAATTTTCAATCAGTCTAACAGCAGAACAAATCAATGTGCTTTGGTTGGTGCTTTCATCCACAATGAATTTACATGATTTCATTGGCCCCAACAATGTCCTTCCAGCTAAAGCCAAGGATGAGAGTTGCTGAAGTCCAGTATGTCTTCTTGCATTCACATCCCTGAAAGCCATGGGCAGCAGGCAGCATCTGTGAACAGAACACAAACTTATTGTCCCATCCTCACAGCACTCCAGAGCATCTAGCACCAAAATTTACATGAACAATCTAACACTGAGCACAGCACTCCCGTGAGGCTCTCTGTGTGAAATGGTTCTTCATCCTGCACACATTTATGAGACATTGATGAACACTGTTGCTGAAATGGTGCATTGCTAAAACTGCATGGAATTTTTTCTTGCTGGCAGATAGTCAAGTGCTGTTAATTCCAGTGGTTTCTTAAACATCAAGCAGTGCAGATTGTATAAAACTGCCATTTTTCTCCTGACCTGCTATCTGGAATTCCAGTTATTTGCCTCACTTAGGGCAAAAGCTCATTAAAGCAGAACGGAGAACTATGTGCAAAACAAAAGCATTTCGTACAGATCCATCTTGGTAGCAATAGTTATGCCATTGACTTTTAACTTTCAAATGTGGAAAAACATAATTAAAACTTATTTTATTCCATTTCTATTTATTCCATTTAGCACACATCAATACTGCATTAAACGTGCATGAAAAGGAATGCCGCTTTTTCATACCTCACAACACAAACTGCCAAGACTTTGAAGTTTTGATCTACTACTGGTTTAACGTGCCAAAAATAAATCATCTTTCCCCTGAAATCCTTTCCACACCACAGTCCTGTGGCAGACCACATGGATTAAACTAAAGCTTCCTTTTTTGTTTTCCTTTTTGAATGAAAAAGTATAGACACCAAAAATTAAGAAGCCTCAGCCATATACCTTTTACAGTCAGATTCAAATAATATCTCTCATCTCCCTAAAGATCACTTTTGCAGTTATTCCAAACCCAAAAACCCCTTTTTTGTCCCAGTCAGTGAAAGTCCATCTGAATATTATCTCAAATGAAGTGAATCTAAAAAGCAGAGTAGGCAATCAGAAATAACCTCTATATGCTGACAGATCTGAAGTTCAAGTCTAGCTCAAACTGACAACAAAACTTCCCTTCAATTACTACATACATTCTGAAGTACCAAAAGAATCACTATCCAAGAAATTATTTTAATCTATAGCATCCATAATCAATGATTTAAGAAAAGAACTTTTAGATAAGCAGGCACTTTTGATTTTAAAACTCCATTGGAAATGTGCATCTGGTTAAGGGTTTTTCTGGAAATTTTTCTTGGCAATAACAATAATGCTGTTTTTTCTTAACTGGAATCCTTAGCTTAATATCACAGGTATGTTGCTTTGAAATAAACAAAAGAACCTGAAGTGACTAAATAATAATAATTGGATCATGGAATCAAATATGAAACATTTCCCCCACTCCTAAAAAACCTCATCATTCCATTTGACTTCTCTTGATTTACTAAGAGAGTCATTTTAGGGTTATTTTTGTTGGTTTGGTTTTTTTTTTTGGAGAGAGGATGTTTGTTTGGTTGGATTTCTTCCTTCTCTGAGATCACCATTTATGAATCCAAGCAGTTCTCCACTAGTAATGGCCCCTTCTTAGCCTACTCTTGTTTCGATAGAAAGGACAAATAATGTGTGGTTCTGTCCATAAAATTTAGGAAAGAGCTACATTAGCTATGCTGAAAGGCCCAGCAATGCTCTCTCACTACCAAGGTCCTTGGCACACAGCTCTGAACAGAAGACTGTGCTGCTGTTTGGATCAGAGACAACTATGGAAAGTCTGGTAAGAATGGAGTTTCCACTGTTCAGTACAGTAAACTTCTTACTCCCTAGTCAGGCCCAAATACTGGTTCAGCTCAGCGACAGGAGCCACTGTCTTATCAAAACAGTGTTTTAATTTTGACAAATGTGAAACCAAGACGGGTTATGAGACAGATGAATTAGTGCAGCACCTTCTATGAAGTCAATGCACTCCCACCAAACATCAATGTAACCAACTACAAGTTGCTTAGCTAAAATTTTCTTTGAAATGTAAGTTGAAAAGCGTGTCCCTTATTTTCAGCTTAAGCTCACACTTTAAAACTGTAGCCTCATTTTGGACAGCAGCTGGTACTCCTGCAGATCCGTAAACCTGAACCAAATGGACCCAGGGCTTGGCTGCAAAACAAAATGATACTGGGCTTTCAAATTATGAGTTCTGGGATACAACAGATATGCTAAATACTTACTACTCTCTTTGTCTTACAGCACCTCAATCAGGAAGGCTATGCCTTCATGGCTTAGATCAGTTTTTAGATCGTTTACATCAGTTCTCAAACTTCGTGTATTTCTGTGAAACGTCGTCAAAACAAAGTCTTGCATGCACACACATTCTCTTACACTGGTGCACAATGAACAAAAAATGGGTACAAAATGCTCTGTTTGCAACTAAACCACCAAGTGTTCAGGTAACCGCCACGACTTACCTGATCTACCTAAGAGCCAGCACTGTTACTACTAATGTAGAAAGAGAAACAGCCCCCTAGACGGGTGCAGGCGAACCCAGACGCCCACGGTGAGCCAGCCCCGCGTCACTGGCAGCAGCAAACAGCCCGTAAGCAGGCGGGGAGGCGGAGGGCAGAAGCCGAGGCCCCGGAGCTGCCCTGCTCAGGCCGGGGGGGGGCCGGACCGCTTCCTCCCGGCTGAAGAGCCTGGCATAGGCCCCTCGCCGGCCGCACTCGCAGGCGGGTGCCGGTTTCTCACCGGTTCTGCCGCGTTTCCCGCCGCTCCCCGCGACCGGGCTAAGGGGGACGGGGCGGGATGGAACGGTAACGGCAAGGGGCGCCCCCAACCGTCGCCGCGCGCGCCCCGTTGCCAGGAAACCGCCGCCGCTTGTTTGTGCACCCAGAGGGCGGTGCGGCCGCCGCGTTCACGCTGACATCACGAAGCCGCGGAACGCCATTGGCTCCGGCTAAGAGCAGAGGGCGGGCTCCCCGCTACGTACAGCTCGCTCATTGGATGTTGCGTGCAGCCGCCTCCGCGAGGCGGGCCGGGCCGTTAGGAGCGGCGGGGCCGAGCGTCCCGTCCCGGAGCGGCGTCCGTCCGTCCCTGCGGCCGCGGCCAGATGGTGAGCGCCCTCCTTCCCTCCCCCTCGCCGCGGGCTCCCCAACCTTTCCCTCAACGCCTCCCGCACGCTCCCGGCGGAGCCCCTCTGCCCCTCCCGCCCGTGCCCGCGGCCAGGGCTCGGCTTTCCGGGGCCCTTCCTGTGCCGATCTCCGGCCGCGGACCAGGCTGCCGGGCCTGAAGGGCCGTGGGGAGCAGCCGTGGGGACCGCGCGGGCTGCCAGGGCCGTCTCCGCTGCGTGTTTGCTGGCACAACGCGGAAGTCAACACCCCGGCCAAAAAGGGAAAGGAGGCCCCCCCACACCCCACCCCCAAAACATGGCACTGTGAAATACACCGAGAATCGCCAAATACGTCACCTGTTTCGGAGTGCGGGGTGAGCTGGAGGAAATATGGCTGGTTAACCTTAGCGCAGCTTACAGACCTCCTCCACTTCACTGCGACCCTGCAGCATGGGGCAGATTTAAATGGCGATGACAGAACAGGTTGGGTTGGAAGAGATCATCTGGTTCTAACCCCCCTGCCATGGGCATGGACACCTCCCACTGGACCAAGTTGCTCAAAGCCCCATCCAATCTGGCGTTGAACACTTATCAGTGATGGAGCATCCACAACTTCTCTGGGCAACCTGTTCCAGTGCCTCACCACCCTCACAGTGAAGAACTACTTCCTAAGATGAAACATAAAATGAATTTGCACAAACTCAGATTTTAAATAAATAGAACAGGAAGCAATGGACATTCAGGATCTTCAGCATTTTCACTAGATTTGTAGGTGTATATGCAGGATGTAAGGAAAGAGGTTCAGGCAGGGAGTTAGTCCTTTTTAGTTAGTGTATTAGTTATGAAAAGGTCTCAGTGGGTTTCTCCCAGAGTGGAATATAAGTAGTAAATATCTGATGCTTGTGTTAACTAAGAGCAGGGAAAAGTTAGAGGTGTGCCAGACAAATTGGTTTGCAGTCCAGCATGGGAGGTACAAATCATGTTAAAAAATGGAATTTGAAGTACAACAAAATGGAATCTTCTGTGTTACACACTGTGTATCACAAAGAGATCCCAGCTAACAGTTCAGCAGAGGTAAGAGGTTGCTCAGCAGTAACTAGGAAACAAATTCCTTTTGTGATTATTTTTTTTATAAAGCCCAACCAGTTAAAGTACAGATGGGAGGGACTGCCCTTCCTTGCATGAATCTGTGCAGATTCAAGACTGAAGGACTAAAATCTGTCTGCTGCTGGTTTAGAAGAAAACCTACACTTGAAGAAAACATCTTATCTGCTCTATAGCAGGGTGGAAACACTCTGTCCTGCACTAGCTCACACCAGAAGCAGGAAAGGACTCAGTAGTGCCCTGGTTAATAATGCATCAGCTCAGCACAAGCAGATTAGTTGTCCTTAGGGGACAGATTTTGTGTTGATCTCAGTGCTACCACAGCATGTTGTTACATAACTCCACAGCTCGTGGTGGACAGGCAGCTACGTAGAGCTTCACGGCTCCCTTTAAACTTCGCTCCAGCAGAGCAGAGGCTCTTGGGCATCCCATTTGAGTGCTGATTTTGTGGTGTGGCTGAATTGGAGTCCCACTTAGAGTCAAGACCTTATACAACCAGTCTCTTTAGCTGTGAGGATGATTTACTCACGTTTTCCAGGTAAAACCACTCCTGACACATCACAGCGACCAGCAGGAGGTGCAGAGGGTCTTAGTCACCTCGGTGGAGGGTTCATTTCCAGACTGCCCGCCTGTTTTTCTGGCATTACTCCTTTAACTGATGATCTTCCTGTTTAAAAGAGAAAACATGAAACCCAAATGTGTATTCCCCAGTAAAAAAGTCTTTAGCTTGTTTTCTTTCTAGCCAAAGAATAGCCAAAGAAAATGAGGACAGAGACCCAGTGCCACTTGCAGCAAAGAATGTCTGACTTCTGCTATAGCTTTAATGTTAATTCTAATACAGTTGTTTTGAATTTTATCCCCAGCTTGGGCTACTTATCTTTTCTCCTCTTTACTTTCTGAAGGCATCCAACTATAGGAAACCTGGCTTAAGTACAGCCCAGCGGAAGAAGAGTGGCTTGAAACCTGAACTTACAGAAGAGCAAAAGCAGGAGATCAGAGAAGCTTTTGATCTGTTTGATACTGATGGATCTGGAAGCATCGACATCAAAGAACTGAAGGTGTTCAAACTTTTTTTTTTCTTGGATGGAAATATCTTTGGTCTCACAATTGTAGCTGCTTTTTCTGTTTGTCCAGCCCTATTTTAAAGTAGCTTTGGAGTATGAACAAGAGTAACGACTTGTCATGACTGAATTTGGGATGTACCACATGGTTAACCTGAGAAAGTTCTGTATGTAGTACTATAGAGCAGAGAGGCTTCTCTAAAACGTGGATGGTAGCTCAGACAACTTTGAATATCTGAGCATTAGAGGAACTAAAGAGTTCCTCTGTGTAGGTACACACAGTGCACCTTTCAGAGTTCATGACTGGAGAAGATCATTGCTTCTGGGACTTTTCTTGTTCTGGGATGAATGTCAGAATATCAGATTTTTTCTTCATCTCAACTAAAGACACAGATTTTGCACATGTTCAGGAAAGATACAACTATCTTTTCATATAAGCAATTAAAAAATTACCTGTGTTTTTCATTTAAGAAAGAACAAAACAGAGATCTCAGTTGCATTTCAGTAGCAATTCAGGTGGTGTGCATGCTATACACACAGGAAGGGGGAAGATGCTCAGTTCTCTCTCTATGTTTTTATATGTCTGATCCTTTTTAAAGTGTGAACCTTTTATCTTAATTATCTCCTCACATACACATACTCTGCCTCAATTTCTGCATCTGTAACCTAGAAACATGAGTTACGTAGGCCTGTGGCTTATCTCAGGATTTGGAAATACTAATGCTTGGTTAAGGAAAATGTGTTCTCTGAACACTGATGATATATGTTAAAATACAGTTCTTAAGATGGACAGAAACATTTTAGTATCAACTATTTAATGTTTTTCTTTTTTAAAATAATGGATATTTTACAATAGAAAAGTGTTCCCTCTGAAAGACAAAACAGAACATTTTCAGTTGTCCCATATCAAGAAACTGGACAGAAAACACATTTCAGTGAAATGTTAGGTTTCCCTTTAGGAGCTATATAGACTAGAACCTTTACCTAATTCAGACACAAAAAGCTTCTCTTGGTTTCAGAAATATATCTATGTTCCACATGGATCCAAGGAGAAAATACATCAGAGTCTTAAGCATATCAAACCTACGCTATCATTGTTCAGAAAGACAAACGATATCAAGAAGTTTTCATTGCAGTGAATTGTTACTACAGTTCTGGATGAGGAAATTAAACAAGCTTTAGTACAGCTGCTGACACTAATTCTGGTGGCCTCCTAACAGAATTGCTTTTTTGGCACAGGTTGCAATGCGTGCCTTAGGCTTTGAGCCAAAGAAGGAAGAAATTAAGAAAATGATAGCAGATATTGACAAAGAAGGAAGTGGCACCATTGACTTTGAAGACTTTTTGGCTATGATGACACAAAAAATGGTAGGAATTCTTAACAGAAATTCTTGTGACAGCATAAAAAAAATACTGGAAAATATTCTCTTGGTGACAGGTATTTTCTAATGAATGTACATTTTACTCTTGTTTTAGAGTGAAAAGGATTCAAAAGAAGAAATCTTAAAAGCTTTCAGATTATTTGATGACGACGGGACAGGAAAAATTTCATTCAAAAACTTGAAAAGGGTTGCCAAAGAGCTGGGAGAAAATCTAACAGATGAAGAACTTCAGGTAAATTCTGATTTGCCAGAGTTTTTCCAACAGGCACAGACCAATCCTGCAGCTCCTAAGGATTGGGTGGAAATTTATGCCTATACAAAAGGGGCTGAGAAGTCAGAAGGATGAAGAGCAATCAAATACGTAGTTCTGTTTTCACATAAAGTGCTTCTGATTTATTGTTGTTTTAATGAATGGAAGATCTAGTGTTTAGAGTCCAGTGCCTGATCAAATGTACAATGTGTTTTCTAGGAAATGATTGATGAAGCTGATCGAGATGGAGACGGAGAAGTAAGCGAGCAAGAATTTTTGAGAATCATGAAGAAAACTAGCTTATATTAATATCTGTTGCCTTGCTATACAGCTGCTCCAAAAGATAACCTGGAAAAGACTTAAAAACTGAGTTTGTGTCTCCTGTGCATTTCCTGCTGCATAAAAAAAGTCTGAAAGGACAGACTTTTGGTTAATTCTTATTTTTTGACAAAGTTAATTGGGGAACTTCAGTACCCAGAACTGTTAAAAAGAGATACTGTAGAATTGAAAAGGAAGGAGGACCTGAACTTACAAGGCAGGGTCCCTTCCCCTCCCCCTTGACAATTTTATTGATTTTGGATAACAAATGCTGTGTTTCAACTATTTAACTAAAGAACATTTCACATGAGATGTGATAATTCCCACTGCTACTGGGAAAGGCCACTTTTGACTTTCCTAAAGCTACAGAAGGAAGATACAAGCACAGTAGTTTTATTCCTTTTAAGGCTTTTAGGTTATCTTTTGGTATTTGTCTCCTTTTGTTTATTTCCATGAAAGACTCTAAACCCAACTGCATATCTGTCTGTATTTCTGTATGCGGCACTTGTTTTCCCACAGCAAGTTGGTTTCAGACCTAATGGGAAGCAAATGTAGATACACAGACTTGGTTCTTCATTTGGAGCTGTGGGCCATTGGTAGATGTTCTGCTGTTTATCTGATCATCTGAAACCATTTACTTGAATGTAGCCTGCTTGGATTATCAAAGTTTGTTGTATAACCAGTCAGCATCTTGTGCCATTGTTCTCACTCCCAAGATGTTGCAGAGCTTCTGTTAGGCCAGGATTTTAGGTACCTGAAAAGTTCAGTCCTGTGATGCACTAAATTTTGTCTTTGGCTGTTTACAGTCCAGCTACAGGGAGGACTCACATCTGAAGTGAAAACATAGCTCACCTTGGACATCTGGGGAACACTGAATACGTTTAGATCCATGCAATCCAAATTCATTCCAGACATCACAGGTTTGGGTTTGTTGTTTGGTTTTCTTTAGAGTCCCTTCATTTTCTTGATTATTTCTTGCATATACTATCTGGGACTTACTGGAGAGCCACATTTCCTTCTATATTATGGTGACAGAGCAGTGACAGGCAACATGACATCCGAATACGTGGTTCTGCAGGACCCAAGGATAAACTCTCCTGACTAGACAATCAGCTTCAAAACTGCAGAAAAATAGTATAATCCTAAATCACACCTCTCTCTAATGAGGTGCCTGAAGGAGAGTTTTTAACTGCATAGTGGCAAGCAGGGAGCAAAATGTCAGAAGGGCTCCATGGGAAGAGAAGGGAAGGGCCGGTATTTCAGCAGTATCAATTAAGATCCCTCTTTTCATCAGAAAGCTGCTGCTGCTTGACAGCACTAAGGAGGTTTCTAGAAGGAGGGAAGAGCCAGGCCCTGGATTAGTTCCTGGTTACAGCTGCTTCAGCTCTCCTGAGCTGTAAGGGTCCAGCAGAGGGAGAATTGGGTTCAGGAGAAGTGTTTATTTATGTATCTTCTTCTTCTCAGCGTGTGGATGCAGACCTGGCACTTTCTGCCCCAGTCCTCCAAGTTCTGTACTCTGAACAACTCTTAAATAGAACCTCTCTAACCTGTGCAGAAGTGGGCTTAAAGCTGTGGGCAAGCAGGGATATGTAGGACCCTAGAAAGCTCAAAGAGACCTGTCAAGTCCCCTGTTAACATATTCACTGGCAGTTGATGTAAACTGTAGTACTGTAAGTGTTTTAAAATGTCTATTAACTTTGTATAAGTGTGAAATAAAACTGTTTTGCAAGTTAAGGACCTCGTATGCTTTATAACTTGGTGTGCTTACAAAGAAAAATAAATTTTAAAAAATAATTTTCAAGTCTTAAGTGGTTCACAAAGTACATTTTCATTTTCGTTATCTTTTTTTTCCAGGGAGAAATTCTTAGGTGCAGTCTAGTCTGTCACATAATTCCTCTCCCTATTCCACTGTGCTGATTCAAAGTTTCTAGTACTAACCACTTCTATTCAGAAAGGGAAATCTCAAGTTCTAGTAGATTATGGGGAATCCCAGCACCTATTAGAATGTCTGTGCTATTTTTTAATGCTGCCACAGGAAGAGACTGATGACGTTGTTTATGATGCATGTCACTCCTCTCTTCCTGTTCTAATCCCATTACCTGATTTCTGAAAGTAGGAAAAAGACACACAATCATACCTACCATATACGCTACAATGGTGAAATGTTATTTCTGGCTTGCTCACTAATCTCTTAAGTCTGGAATGTTGAGCAGTGGCCGCATTAGCACAAAGCTTCCAAGTGTGAACGTAACAGAACAAGTGTCTCATGCTGTGTTGGTGAGGGACACCTTGTCCCCTCTTCAGCCCCAAGCACTGAGTGTGCTGACTAGCACATCAATGTCGACAGCCACCCACAGCTGTGCTTTCATGTGAATTATTTTCAGTGCCCTTGTGAATCCTCCCATCCCCTTCTAGAATTTCATCTTTTACATTTCTGTACGCGGTGGAGGAAAAGGAGCCTGATTGAAGCCAATGGCAGAACCAAAGAGTTGGGTTTGTGTGAGGGACAGGTGCTGAACTGCCCCTTCAGGAATTTCCTCCTTTCACTGAGTGTGACTCCAATAAATGAACAGGGCTGGTACCTCTGCTCTAGTGCCTACTCAAGCAGATTACCCTAACTGGAGGAGTGTCACTAGAGGAAACAGATCATTTGCACCCCTTTCCTCTTCCCATTCGCTCTATTCTCAAAAATAAGAGCTGAGACAATTCCAGGAGACTTAGATTCAACTTCTTTGTACTAAACCACTGACAAGGAGGCAAAGCAGTGATCTGGGTGGCCTCGCATGAAAGGACCCATCCATCAAGACTGGAATCTGGTGCGAGGGGAAGGCATCAGTCCCCACCCTGCTTCATGCTCCCTACAGACTGACCTGGGCAGCTCAGGGAAGGCAGGTGAACACAAACCTCACCCTTCACATCCCTTTTCCCCCTCATGCCGACAGGGAGGCTGGGCTCTTACCTGGCATCTGCAAACTCCCCTCAGATGGCTGCAATTCTGACGCTGCAACACATGCACCCAGCTGAGACCCCTCCTTGCCGTGACTCCAGCGAAGCCCCGTTTTCACTTTTGAGTGTTCACGCTCATCAGGCACTGCACAAAAAGGAAAGTGGAACTGCAGTTTGTATGTGGCAAGCACCTAAATATCAGAGCACTGATAAGGGTGAGAGCTGCTTGGGAGATAAGACTGTAAATTACTTCCAGCAAAAAATAAATAATAAAAATTATAATAATAAAATACAAAGTAGTTCAAGAAAAAAACCAATTTACCGACAAGTTATATTCCAAAATATGCCAATTGCATGACAATTTTAAACTCATCTTTGCTGCTATCTCCCCTGTGCCACTTAAAGTTCTTTATCACCTCTCAGTCCCATAGCACAGACCCACAATCCTGCCTGTTCCACAGTAAAGCACATCTTCAGTTGGCTTTAGGAAAAGACAAAACAAAACAAAAACGTGATTATCTAGTGTGCAAAGACAATTTAAGTGGCCTGAGCTGGCAACTCAGCCAGAAAAATAATGGCTCCTTTTTAGCTAAGCTTAATCCTGGGATTTAAAAGAGGATGGGGGGAAGAGCAAGAGAAGAAACCCTTTGTGTACTTTAATGCTCCAAGAGTCCTACTAGCAGAACCCAAACATTTCAATAAACTGATGAGGCATTTAATACTAACATAATTAAATCGGTCATTTACAGTTTGGAAGGTTAACTCTCATGTCCTGCAAACTGCCTGGTGAAGTCACACCACAGTAAGTATGAATTCCCTGGAAACCTCCTCCCTGAGTTCATATAAATCAAATATTGCCACATGACATCTGCTTCTAAACAGCCCTGCGTAGGGTGTAAATAAGAGGATTTTCAGAACAATCTGGGCAACAGAAAGTGCTCTGGACTAGAACGCACTGTTGCCACATCTGACACAAGGAAATGCTGCCCAAAGCTTCTGTCAAAGTCTCTGCTGAGCAGGCAGAAAGTTCTGCTTTCAGTGGGTGCTGCACACTCTGCTTAACTGCGGGATGCACTCCTGGACGTCAGCGTGAAGAAAGGTGTGAAAGTCTTTTCTCTCTCTCTTCTAAGGAAACAAAGACCTGATCGATGCGAGTCTCGCTAGAGGGCATCCAGTTACTAACATGTAAGATAAGTGATGCTCATTTCCCTCCTCTGTGGCTTTCAATGACGACTGAAAGTAGGCTAACAAACACCATCCAGCTGGGGCTTGAAATATGCGGTTGGATACCCAAATATTGTTTTCTGAAAAAAGAACACAGAGTTCTTTTTCAGGGTTCTCACAAAACTCAAGTGCAATATGCTGTAATTAATAGTTGGCTGTTCAAAGCTAAACCCCCAAACCACACTTTCTGAAACTCCCACTCTATCAATAATTACAGGCACGCTCTCAGGGAAGCAGAGAACTGAGCCTGCCTTTCACACAGTCCCCCCGAGTGCTCTGACCACCACTCTGTAGAGTTATCTTCTCTCTTTGGGAATATTGCTGTGAAATGGAACCACTTCAAGCAGAGAGACAGAGACAGACCTGCCGAGGGATGCCTGTGGCCCTCCTCTGGGATGCAGGAAAGCTGGAATCGTGGCCTTGCTTCAAGACAAGAGGAACAAGGACCTGAGAATTAGACTCTTGTCCCTAAGGTGAGTGTGTTTGACCTTTAGGAGACTGTCTGCACTGGGATGTGTCTTATTCCAATGGCCTTGTGGGGTGGAGCATGACCCAAGAAATAAGTTTCAGGCAACTGTCTGGCCAGAGGCCAAAAAGCATAATAGATGGACACCTGCTTTCACTTAAAGGCAACTCAGAATATCAAGACCTTGACAGCTCATACCTACTGCTGGAAGAATATAGGGTGCCCATCAAGGAAGAGATGTGGAGTTAGGGTGGAGCAAGACAGAGAACCTCTAGAGTTTGATGCTTCAAAACCTGATTTATATGTGCCCAATTCCTTAAGCAGCACAGAGAGAAAGAGGGTCTGATAGCAATGATCCAGGCCTCCCTGCTGAGTTGGGAGCCCAGCAAAGCTGGCTTATAGCAAACCTGCTCCGAGGCAGCACGGCAGGACATGCATAAGCAGTTCAGACTTCACTGGTACCAGTGAGGTGCCCACCTCTCCAAGAGCCTCAGCACTTGATGAATTCAGGGGTCCACTGGAGTGGTGCTGGGGACCTGAAACTACAGACCCAGCCTCTCTGGAGTTCTAACGGCCACTAATTACTCAACTTGCTCAAGTCATTTTTTGCTTGTCTGAATGAGAGGTGACACAACAAATAAGAACAAAGTGAAGCTGTCAAACCTGAGCTGCAAGGGCACAGCTTTTTGTCCCATGCTGGATATGTGTACACACACGCATCCTGTACACACACAAATCTTGCAGTCTGATCATTATTAGAGTTTCGCATATTTTTTATGTGCAAAATACACAAATGCTCACGTATGTTTAAAAGCTTTGCTTGGAAAGAGGCGGACTTGTAATATTTGTTGTCCCAAACAGGATAGGATCTGTGTGCTGTAGAGTTATGGAGCAGAAGTGTAGCCCTTATTTCCCTGGTGTGCAAATCCCACTGGGCCAGCAAGGGCTGTGAAACTGGCACAGGAACTCCCTGTACCAGGTTCAGGGGCTGTATCAAACCAGTGCAGTCTCAGTGAGCTGGCCTTTGGTCTCAAGGCCACTTTATTTCCTCTGAAAGCCTCTGTCTGGTTCTAATAGTGACATAAGTTTCACAATAAAAAGCATCCCCTAACATTAAATAAAGCAAAAAAGCAGGTTTCTGTATGAAACAAATGCAACAGCTAATCTATCCCATTTCCAACGTTATTTTAAAGCACTCTGCCTAAAAACATAGTTCAGTGCAAACAAAACCAGCAACAATTGCACATCCATGCTACTGTCCGAGTTTCTTCCTAGTATGGTTTATTCTTCACCTGCCTCTGCTCAATGCCCTTAACATAGAGAAAACAGACCCAGGCTTTCCTGACAATTCTTTCAGACCTCCAAATGAAAAGCACCATGAAAGATCTAAACTTGAAGCTAAACTTGGCTGCAAACACTGTAGACCTGACTTACAAACATTTGAAGGTATTTCAGTACAAAAAAGTGACATTTATACCAGCTTCTAAGAACTTGGTATCAGACCATCTCCATTTCAGTTTTTAAATCTGTATTCTCCATGTTAAAACAAAAGCTACACTGGCAGGTTCAGATGTTTCCTCTTTGGATAGCTTATGCCATGATCAGCCAAAGAAGAAATCCACAGAAGCCTGGTTTCTAAACATCTTTTGAATGTTTAGTTTAAATCAGTCCATACAAATAGTCTATTATGTGAGGCTGAAAAGATTATCTCCTTTTGGAAAAGGAGGTACATAAATACAACAAAGTCTTTTTTATCAAGTTAACTAGATTAGTGTGGGACCCATACATTGATGAGGTCCAAAAAATGGGTCATACAGAACTATCATTTCCATCTCAAAAAGGTATCCACCAAATTCAACACCTGGGTTTCTTTTACTCATTCCATTTCAGATTTATGCCTCTCTGCAGCTTGGATTGGGCAGGCCTGGTGGTCCTGTTTAAATCAAATGTTAGAGCCTGTCAATTTTTTGACGTGCTTCTCCCTGTCACTTTCCATTTCCAAAGCTCTTTTTTCAATTACTCAGTTCTTGGTGACTGATCAGTTACACGAGGAAATAGAAACCAGATTTGCTTAAAACCCCACCAAACAAGCAGAGTAAGCCAACAAAGACTTTTTTCAATTACTTTTTCAGTTCTAGCAGCCTCGTCTGTTCCAGATACACTTTACAGAAAGACAAGGAGATTTTTTCCCAGATGAAAAGTGGAGGTATAGTCCAGCCAGAGCAGACCTATGCTTTTGTAAATAACAAGTGAAACGGCTGCAAAAAACACAATTATTTTCTCTAAACACAAAATTACCATAATTGAGAGTGGTGTTTGTTAAACATACCCCTTAAGTGGCCATTTTTCAGCTTCCTCCCTTCTATTAGGAACCAATGAAGTGTTCCACAAAATGGCTGACAGGTTAGAATATTATTTCTGCTTGCGCTGCGAAACAAATAAATATTCTTTGTCGAATTCTGATAAACTAGGTCACTACCTGGGTGAAATAAATGCTTGTGCAGAAAACAATTTGATTATTGCTTACAGTATTAAAACCAGTCATATTACAAATCCAAGAGAAAATGTGAGTTGAAAATGCTTCTGTATCAAAATTAAAGGAGCTTTTCACAGAAATGAAACAGCTTTTAAAAGGGAGGTGGGAAGAAAGATGTATTCTTATTCTTCCTAGTACCAAAACAAGATGCAACAGATGTATTAAACAGGATATTATTTATTACGTGGGGATTTTTGCGCAAAGATTCAGAATTCTCCTGACTACCAAATGCCATGCAATGCTATGACTCACCCTGAGGCAAGATGATCTAGGATGGTTCAATCCTGACCACCTCCTGCTAAGGGCTCAGCACCATCTATTCCCATTGCCTTCCGCAGGCCCAAGTGGTGCTTAGCACTCTGCAGAACTGGGCCCTAGACAATGAAGGTTTTGGGTACAGGCTTCCTATTTCCTGCAGTGGATTTGTGTAGGTGGCCTTGTTACCAGAAATCCATACTCCTACACAGCAACTTCTGACTGTGTTTCTGCAGAAATGACTATGATGAAAGGAATGAAATATTTTTAAAATACAAATCATCTGTTTGTTTCTCCAAACCAGTTAGGGTATCTCCTGCTGGCCAGGTTCATTTCTTCGCCTCTCCTGTGGCAAAATTAAGAGCAGGGTGGAAAACAAAAGGATGAGGGTTTGCAGAGGCTGGGTGGCTCGGGCTGTTGCGTGCAGCAGGAGGGGACAGCCCATCTGTCCTGTCCCCTGCCCATGGCCAGCAGCTGAGTCACTGGCCCAGCCCGCAGAGCCTCTCGCTGCTGCGTGTCGCAGCCGTCCTCTGCCTCGCAGCCAGGAAAATCCCACATCCTCCCAGTGGGTGTAGGAAACGCAGCTACAGCCTCTGGATGCCTCGCCACCAAAAACAAAGGGGAGGTTGTGGTGTGGGTGGTGTCTGTTGGCTCAGGGCCAGTGTCCCGGGACCTTGCCAATGGCGTCCCAGCTCCTGGGGCGCAGGAGCTGTGAGTGGAGCCCATGCCAGCACTGCCTGCATGCTGGCCCACAGCCCCACTGGTTTGCCAACCCCAGTGTTGTCAGGTGTACCACCAGCACTACTTCCCCACATGGGCATCCACTGGGGAAAGTGCCTTTCCTGTCCCACCTCATCCTGTCTCTCTGCTCTTTGGCAAGGGAGAGGTCACACCTAGCTCTTACTGGTCTTCCCCCAGGCTGCTGGCCTTCCAGTGCAGGGGCTTACTGAAGTCACTAGTCTGGCCTTGCTGTTGTGGCCAGCTCTAGTGGGCTTCAGTGAAGGTCACCAGAGGTGCACTTCTCACCTCCCACCCATCTTGGCTCGCTCTCAGCCATTCTCCATGAGCAGATCATTGCAGAAGTGGGTGCAATCAGTCAGGGTGGCTTCAATCTCTGAATTTGGCAATACCAGTCAAAGAGAATCACAGAATCGTTTTGGTTGGAAAAGGCCTTTAAGATCAACCATGTCCCTCAACACCTCATCTACACATCTTTCAAATACCTCCAGGGATGGTGACTCAACCACTTCCCTGGGCAGCCTGTTCCAAGGCTTGACAGCCCCTTCCATGAAGAAGTTTTTCCTAATATCCAACCTAACCCTCCCCTGGTGCAACTTAAGGCCATTTTCCCTTGCTACTTGGGAGAAGAGACTGACCTCCACCTCACTACAACCTCCTTTCAGAAAGTTTGTAGAGAAAGAGAAGGTCTTCCCTGAGCCTTCTTTTCTTCAGGCTAAACAAACCCAGGTCCCTCAGCTGGTCCTCATAAGACTTGTGCGTTAGATCCCTCAACCAGCTTTGCTGCCCTTCTTTGGACACGCTCTAGCACCTCAGTGTCCTTCTTGGAGTGAGGAGCCCAAAACTGAACACAGAATACTGGCAACACTGGTTCAGATGATGGCTCTGTCAGCTTATTGGCTGGAAAAGCAACTGAAGACATGCTCACAGATCCATATTGTTTCCTTCTACAAGTTTCCTGTGGCACTTGCCAAGCTCATGTTGAGGGTGGTGTTATTCTGAGAAGACCACAAGCATCCTGGGTCAGGCAGCCAGAGCCTGGCTCTCAGTTTAAGGTTGAGCATTGCTCTTGGGAAAGAAAACACGGACAGAGTGACAGGGGTTTGCCTTGCTGTTTGGGGAACTGCTCCAGACAAAAGCTCTTTTGAGAAGCCACTCCTGTAAAGCTGACAAGAGACCTGTCATACCCAAATGTACACTGCTCACACAGAGCTGGCAGCAGAGCAGGCACTGAAAGGGATTGTCTTAGGAAAGCAAAAGAACAGCATCTGTCAGTCCTGTTCAGTACAAGCCTTCCCACCCAAAGTCTCCAATGCTTAGCTCAGATCCGGCATCAGCTCCCCAGCCAACACCACAACCCTAACGCAACACTCTTCTCTAGGCCATGCTTTCTTGGAGGCTTCTCCTCCTCCTTCTCCTTATGCCTCTTGAACAAACTGCTGCCCCTACACTTTCAGCACCGTCCTCCCATTCTGTTTAGTCACCTGAACGCTCTTAGGAAAGTTAAGAAGTGAAACCATGCAGTAAAAAAGGAGAAAAAACTTCTCCTGGCATCCATTCCCTGTTACATTTGTTCCATGCTCACATTGACCAAAACAGGAAAGCACAAGCAGGGGAAAATAGCTACATGGCAAGGGAAAAACAAACCAGCCTTTCCTAACTCTGTCTCGGCATGTACTCATTTACCAGACCAAGTGCCTTTGACCCAGCCTCATGGGCAGACAAGAGAGCCTGCCTTTGTAAGCGATGCCAACAAGGGAGAAACAAGGCCTGATGAATACTTTACCATGACTGGGTCACCACTTGAATATTTTAACACTGGTATTCAACACCAACATTTGCTTCTGAGGAGGTGTCACAGGGACTGGATCCACCATTGGCCTGGCTCAGGGAGGAGCTGGTTACACCACAGGTTCCCCCTTTGCTGGGTTCATCATATGCCCTATCAGGTAAACTATTTTATAGTGATGGCCAAGCAGTTCTTTACAGGCCACCATCTGGGCTGTTTCTAAATATCTACAGCTACATTCTCGGGGTGAATTTCCTTTTACAGGTTGGAGTTAGAATGAATTTATATCAATGAATAGCGCGTGAGCTGCTGGCTCATTATCCTGGAGTTCAAAAGTTTAAGGTGGTTTTTGAATACAACCTGAAAATGTAAAGGTGGCAGATGAGATCCTTTTAACCTACAAAATAATTTGTTTTTAAGAGTGAAGCACTGATTCAAACTGAATCTAGGTATTTAATGGAAAATGGAGTCTAGGACAGTAATTTTTGTGGCATTGTTGCCATCCTGAAACTTTCGTAGTTCAAAAGGTGGCATGAAGTCTTTGACAAAAATGAAATCGTTTGACACTTATTTCAGCAGTTTCCATTGAGAAATAGGCTTGTTCAAGGCACCAACTCTTTAAAAACATTACATCAACTTCAGTAGATTTTAGCTGATAACGCTCACCGAGTTCCTAGCAATTACCGCTATTTATTATTTGCATATGAGATTTTTAGGGACTATCCAGGCAGAGCAGTGATAGCCCCATGCCCTAGAAAGCTTTCAGCCTCAGACAGCTGGTAACAGATAATAACATATATAATAACTTAAAGGTCACATTGGCCAGAAATCCAAGGAACGTTAACATCTTTCCAATAGTAATTTCTTAGAAAATGCACGTTTCTCAGAGCGATCTGAAGAAGACTGAAATTGGGATGCTTTGGAAATGCCAAACAACATGCACTCTGAAACAGGTAACAGAAGAGTGGTAGACCCTTGGAGCATGGGTCAGTAGGAGGCAGAAGGGAACATACCGACAGCGAGTGGAAGAGAGTTATGAGGCTGAGAGGACATCACAGCTGGCCTTGGATGAATGGGCATTTTACTTTTTTCTAAGACAGTAGAGAGATATCACAGAAATTATTTAAGCAGAGGTGGCCATGGAAAATTAGCTTTGCAGTAGCAGACAAGGACTATGTGAAAGCCAAGAAGAATTCTGCGTTAACAGAGATACAGGAAGAAAGTTTAGCTCTGTGAATAAAACCTTTACGTTACTGACTACACACACCCAGATTCAAGCATTATCTGGATACAGAGCAGTCCCAGTCAGAGATGATGCCCAAGGTACAAATCTGAGTGAGAAGCAAGATGCTGGGGCTTTAATAATCCAATGGCAAGTACTGCCAGCTCTCAGCCCCAATCCATGTTGCAGATCAGCCATGCAGCAAGCGTGGAGACACTGGAGCAGTCCCAGAGCAGAGCCAGCAGCTTCAGGTACAGGCCAAGCAAAGGAAGCTGTACAGCTCTCTAGGCCTGCAGAGGGCCAAACTCAGTTTCTGTGCTTTTGGGCAGGGCTGCTCCTAAATTAACAACTGGCAGATTAGTTGCTGTGATGTAACAAACCATTTGGGTGCTTTTGCCTGGTGCTGCTCAGAGTTCTGTGCTCCTGGAGCACCAAGCAAAGGCTTTGAACCACATGGAGCTAGCATGGGTCTGGCTACACAGCTGGTACCACAAGCCTTGATCATCCTCAGGCTAGAAGCACAGTGTGACACTGACCTAGCAAGAATCTGGGGTGGCTACAAAGTCAGGGACTGAAGTTGCCCTCTCATTGCTTTGTGCTGGGTCACATACTCCACTGTGCTTCCTGCACCTTGCTGGGCTTAGCAGTAAGGAGCTATCAGTAACCACAGCACTGTGACTAACGTGACACCACACCACGCTCATGAGAACCATAAGATCCTTTCTGAAGCATGACAGCCTAGCATGTGGGGCAGGAAGGGCACGAATCTCCTCTTTTGCCTTGGGAAGCCCATGCAGCCTCCGGCAGGGAGCCGGAAAAAGGTGTGGATAGCAGCAACAGCAATTCAGACGTAATATACTGGAACACCTTGGAAAAAGAGAGCAGACTACAGAGAAGTTACTGTGTCCTTTGCAAGATAGAAACGGAGGGTCATGAAAAGGAGCTGCCAATTCCTCCTGCTTCCTCAGTTGCAGTCACTTTGCCTACTCCATCTAAATTGTGACTGTGTACATATATCCCTGAACAGATCCACACTAAGGTGCTGTTAATAACAAGATGTTGCTTCTGCAAAGCTCTTTCCCAGCAGCAGGCTGCTCCTAGTGTCTCTCTGCTAGCCTGCTGCCACATACACACCTAAAAACCTTCCTCGCTGCCTTTGGCACCATGCTGTTGAGAATGACTCCTGCTCCCCGGGGAAATGCACTTCACAGAGAGTGCTGCTCGCATCTCCCCTGCTTGCTCACATCACCGTGCTCAGCTCACCCTCCATGACCCTGCCTTTTTTCACCTCATTCTGCACCCCCTCACAAGCTGTCAGTGGCTTCACACCACCTCCACCACACAGGGATTTGCACCAATCTCAAGAACTATGTTGTTCCTGTAAAGCAATACAAACTCTCAGCAGAGCACAGGGGGCTGCGTCCTTTACAATGGCAAGATGACCAGACATAACTATGACTGAACTGATGCTGCAGAGCCCCCTGAAGGTGTTGCAATACTTCAGCCAGTTACTCGATTTAACTTGGTTTCAGTTTGATCCGTGCAACCTGTGCACAACCAGGCAAAACCCACTGTTGGCAGCTGCCTGCAGGATGAGCTGTGGCTGCTCCTGAGCATGTCCCCTCTAGAACTGTAGAACGGTTTGGGCTGGAGGGGACCTTTAAAGATACCTAGACCAACCTCTCTGCAGTGAGCAAGGACATCTTCAACTAGAGCAGGTTGATCAGAGTCCCATCAGATCTGAACTTGAATGTTTCCAGGGATGGGGCACCTACCCTCTCTCTGGGCAACCTATGCTGGTGTTTCACCATCCTCACTGTAAAAATTCCTCCTTATATCTAGTCTAAATCTACCCTCTTTTAGTTTAAAACCATTAACCCTTCTCCTGGCACAACAGACCCTGCTAAAAAGACTGCCCCCATCTTCATTATAGGCCCCCTTTAAGTACTGAAAGGCTGCAATAAGGTCTCTCTGGAGCTTCTTCTTCTCCAGGCTGAATAACCCCAACTCTGCCTGTCCTCTCAGCAGAGGGGTTCCAGTCCTCAGATCATTTTTATGGCCTCCTCTGGACTCATTCCAAGAAGTCCACGCCTTGTGCTGTGGACTCCAGAGCTGGACACAGGATTTGGCAGCCATGCATGTACTGAGTAACTCAGTAAGTACTCAGTAAGAAACCTGCACACAGGAGTGCAAAGCGACCTCCCCTAAAGCCTTACACAAGAGATGGGTGAACTGAAGCCCTTTCCTGTGGTCAGATGGGCAGCCCAGCAAAGATAGGCCACCTGGGGCAGTCCTGATCCAAGCACAGCAGGACCCACAGCAGAACAGTCATTTCGTGCAACACAAGGATGCCTGCACCACCCTGGTGGACTCTGATCTAAGGCAGATAATGTAATTAATCTGAATTTATGTCAAAATAATCTGTGGTTTTCAGCTTCCGCTTTCCTCATACACTTACTCTGCAGGAAGACAGGAATTATAAACATATGTCTAACCTTCATGTTTGCTTGAACTATAATAAAAACAGTAAAAAAGCAGGATTTTCAAAGTACAAGGTCCTCTGTATACCCATGTGTCAGCAGGACATCACTTTTACCACTACAAGCCCACCAGGCTCCTACTTACAGTTCCCATCTGTCCTTCCCCTTCTCACCAGTCGTTTTTAATAAGAGCAGATCTGCTTGTCCATCAGAGTCCATACTCTGACAACTCAGTATTTACCTCAAGATGTACTTCCACACATTCCTCTCACTCAAAACTGCCCAAAGGGCAAAGTCGTGGCCACTGGGGAGGAGAAGCTACAAAACATCTACAGGACTTAGAAGCACAAGTTCTGCTTATCCTCAGTCTGACTCCTAATTGAATCTCTCTGACATTTTTGCAGATTTCCTCTTTAAAGGTTAAAAGCTGAATTCTGTAGGAGATTTGGATGAATTTTTACCTTCAGCTGAAGGATAAAATAACAGGATTGTTCCAAGTCACAAATGACAGGCACAGACTAGAGAGAGATGGAGAAAGTTCCTCCAAGGCTTAGAATGAAAGGAGAGTAACTGCCATGTCACTTGAGCAAGTTCCAAACCCCATTTATCAGCTGTCGAGCTTTCCATCTGACCTCCTGAATGATGGCACACAGCCTTGGTCCTTCTGCAGCCCGAGGTCTGATGGTAGTGACCCAGCAGCTCACTGGATCCCCAGTAAAGGCTGCAGGCATACAGGACAATGTGGTTTTCAGCAATAATTTTCCATCAATGCTCTTTACTTCCTTTCTAATTTAAGTCAGTCTCTTACTCTTAATGATCAAAAGATGGAAGCTCTTGATAATTTCTTTCTCAGCAGACCAGATAAGGTATGTTAGTTACAACATGAAAATCATGGTGCTAAAATGAGGCCTCTCACATCATCTTATGACTGCAAGCCCTTCCTCTAGTAGGTTTTTTTTCAATGCTTTTTTTCATGAACATTTGCTGAAATTTAACAGCTGATGAACCAATGATTTGTAGAACTGCTTATGAATGGCTGATTTATTTATATCACATCATAGTGCTTGCTGCCAAATGCAAATACCATGGTGTAACTGAGAAAGCAACAGATGAGAAAAAAAAGATCTTGTTGGTACTCTGCAGCTTGCATCACTTGCACAATTTGGCCATAGGTGGCTGCGTGTTTTATGTGGCTGTGGAAATGCATCTGAGGGATTATTTTTGGCAGATACTGATCTACCTTAACCAAAAGATTTTAAGTGGTTCAGAACTGCTTTTGTACACAGAAACCCTGTGAAACTGTTTCAAACAGCTTCTCTTCATCCCTATCTCTTAGAACCAAGATTTGCTCTGGTACAAAAAAAAACATGGAAAGATGGGGGAAGATAGAGGGTTGTAGTGAGAGATGGATGAAGAAAGACATTTTTAAGAGAAGATGATGCAGTTGTATACAACTCTGCCTGTGGTTCTGCTGTCAAGGAGGTTAGTCCTTCCACATCAGACAGCTTGTATAGAAAAATCCAGATACAGAGCAGAACAGCTTCAACATGAGCAGAACCTGTCTGGCTCATTACAAAGGCATTTCTGTAGCAACACTGGGTGATGCTGCTGGAGGTTTTGGTTTTGCAATGGATGAAAGCCATAAATGCACATTTTTTTCCTACCTTCAAAGAGGACAGCTCTTGTTTCAGAGCTCCCAGACCTAGGAGGACTCTGAGGTCAGAACAATGTCTCTAGTTTTACTTTAGCCAGTTCAAAGGACCCAAAAATGACATCTCTAAGACAGAAATGGCAGAAATTTAACAATATAATCAAAGGTAGGGGAGAGCTGGAAGAAGTTCTTGATATTTTGGAATGGGCCCTGTGAAGAGCACGGGTGAAAAAGCAAAGGAGTCCACAAGACACTACCCACATTGACAGATCTCATGCTATGATTTAACATTATTGGTTTTAGGTACAAGAATACCATTTCACTTCTGGAATAAAACTGGGATCTCAAGGAAATCTCTTTGAATCCAAGAGTAGCATGACTAGTTAGAGTCGTGTCTTCAAAAGAATCAAGCTCTCCAGTCTCTGGAGGCAGAGAAAGTTGCCGGGAAAGGGCAGTACACTTGCAAAGCATAACTTTTATCATTAAGAAGAGCAATAGCTATATTAGCTTGCTCAACCCTAATTCAGTCTGTTGCTGGGTCCATAATTACTTCTTAATTAAATGACCCTGCAGGTTTTTCTATAGGATTCTTGCTAATGACAGAAGAACCACTCAATTTATTGATCCTTCCCATTCTTTGCATTATTTTGTACACCATGTAAATCCACCATAAGTTCTTGTAAAAATATCCACATTCTTTCATGTGGTGTACTCATCCAAATACTGGTCAGGCTTGATGGGGCTCTGAGCAGCCTGACCTAGGTAGAGATGTCCCTACTTGTGTAGGGAGGTTGGACAAGATGACCTCTAGAGGTCCCTTCCAGCCTAAAACATTCTAAATCTCCTAATTTCTTACAAGCACAAACCTTTCAAACAGCTGAAAAGCAACACTGCACTGTTGCCCTGTTTTGCTCATAACAAGAAGTCCAGAGAATAGGACAGATAATACAACCAAGAAAACCAGTGAGTTTTGCATGCCAAGAGTCTAATCTTTCAAGTATTTAGGATTTTGTGCCAATACTCAGCACAAGGCACAGCTTTTGGACAGCTACTAGTGCTCACCTTCTCATCAAGGCCTGTCATTCTGAGCTGGGCATCTAGAAAAGGTACAAATTCAGGCTCTGTGCTGCAAAAAATCTGTCTTTTTCAGTTTGCTGGGCATTACAGGGAGTCTGTGAGGTGTATGCTAGAAGCCTATGCAAACAAAATGGCTTCTATAAATGCCTTTAGAGGGGGTAAGTGGAGGATGGTCAAATCAGGAGCAGGATTAATTGCTGGGATGATGAGAGGAGGAGATGGGGAGTGAGAGGACACAGCCTGGTTTCAGGTTTGGCAGTCTAGAGAGCAGCTGCAAGCCCCACACCATCAAACTGGCACATATCCCCTACCCAGAAGCCAAAAACCTAAGAGCCATGCACACACAAAAAGATAAAACATATCAAGTGAGTGTTACGCAGATTAAAAAAAAAAATCCTCCTCCCAACTCTTGAGGGAGTCTGACTCATGATTTTCAAGCTCTGGGGACTTGTCAAGGTTCTTCTCACAGTGCAAGCCATAGCCATAGCCTTAAAAAGCAAAGGTGGGTAGAAAGGACATAAAAACACATAAAACCACACCAGCTCATGCAGATGGCAGGTTTTCTCTGCAGGTCTTTGATTATTAACACCTTTCCATTTGATAGGGTATGAGCCCTTGGATGCACGTCTCCCATTCTGTGCAAACCTGAAGCCCAGCATTGCAAATTTGAATTCAGAGGAATCAAGCAGTTTATGTAAGCAGTAAAGTACCTGATCTGCAGCTGAAGACTTCCGAATTTATATCTTGTTGTACTGGTACCATTCATTTCCTTTTTCATCATCTTTTCAGTGCTATATCATGCATTCCTTTTAGCAATCTTTGCCTTGAAAAGCATCTTCTGGTTTCTGTGAGACTTCATTCCAGTAACATACGCGCTTATGACCTGTGTATGTTTTTAATCTTAATCCTTAAAAAATATGTTCTTCTCCTAACGAATGCATTGCTCTTTTCTTTCTAATTTAGTTGCTTTGGCAAAGGCTGATCAGACATGTAGTAAACAAATGTTACTACTGGTCTCAGTTCAATGCAGAGAAGCCCCCACGAGCCAACAGATGTACTAATACACAGCCGGAAATAGCAGTTAGGCTGTTAAAATTTTATTTTAAGAAGCCTCTCTGCAGACCTGTTTGCTTCCTATACCAAAGGAACGCAGAACAGCAGATAGAGGCTTTTGTCTTCAAGCCATTGACAAATGGTTTAATAATATTTTTTTTGCCCTTGCACAGCTTTCATTTCAGTACTGACACTTGCATTTTTATGGATGAGTAATTCAGAGGGAGAATGCACACTGAAAATGTAAGACTACAGAACAGTGGCTGTTTAGTTTTGGGAAGACTCTAGCTCTTGGTTTGAGCTGATGTTCCTGCTATGCATTTCTAAGGGTAGAATCTGGATCTGCTGAAGAGCAGGTCTTTCTGAATAACTCCATGTGCAGACAGGTGTATTCTGAATGAAGAGTGATGGGTCCCCATGTAGTTTATCCATTTTTATTTTTTCTTTTCTAGGTTGCCAAAAGAGAGAAAGAAGATCTTTTGCTGGCAATTACTTCTAAAAACTGAGCTTCTAGGATGTACAGGCAGACTTTGCCTAGCATGGCAATTCTTTCTGCCTCTCTCAGATAGGAAAAATAGTTCCTCTAACTCTTTCTTTTCCTACTGTAACTTTGTCCAGATTAAATACTAGACAGTGCTCTGCCTATCACATGCTTGTTCGGCAAATGTTTTTCCCCGTCACTATTCAATCAGTAAAAGGATTATGTTTGGGAAGCTGCAAGGTTGTATCTAAAGATGCAAACCCAAATTAAGAATACCTTCCTCAGTCAACTTTGACCAACACTTCAGGGTACAGACTGAGTCCTTAAACACTCCTCCACAAACACAAATTTCAAGGATACCACTCCTTCTGGTCAGAGCTATCCCTTCTGCTCTTGGCTTGCTCCTGAATTACCAAGTATTCTTAATTGGAGTTGACTAATTCAAAATTAATTCCTAGTAGGGATGAGGCAGGGTCTAGTTTTCCTATAAGCTAGCACCTAGAATTAGGGTCTTTGGGTAACGTATTTATAATAACAATGATAAAAGCAAATGGTTGTATGGTATTTTCATGCTTCGTGAATCCCAACTGATATGAACATGCAGCCAAACTCTGTGCAACATGAAACAGTAGAAACACGCAGCCAAAACCTGCCTGACGTCCTCAGCTGCCCACACAAGTCCCCTGACTGTGCTGAGCTCCCAGCCATCAAGCATGAACCCTGCCCCAAGCCTTTGTACCCTAGTGCTGCTAACACGAAGAAAACTGCTTTGGCTCTTCTGAAGTAAAGCTACAATACAGCCAAACAGAAAAGAAATCACTGAAAAATCCAAGGGCAACCTCAGTCCACGCTGTGACTGTGGCCTGCAGCACTCACTCCAAAAGCTGTGGTGTGCCACGAGTTCCCCCTGCTCAGCTGCAGACCTCTGCTGCAGTGAGTTTGTCCTCCCCAGCTCTGCCCACCCCCAGGAAAGTAACACTGTGAACAAAACCATCCTGAATCATCCCCAGCTGCTTCTGCAGCTCATCAGTTGCCACTGGGCAATTCCACTACTGCTTAGAAAGAGCATCCCGTGACATGTCAGTCAAAGCAAAGGCAAACAGCCACCCTGTGTACTTGCCGGGATATTTCTGCGTGGTGGAGTAGTCCCTAAAGGGCAAATTTTTCCATTTCTAAAAACAAGAATTCTGCTCTTCTTATTCTAGGTCACTTGTGGAACCACACAGATAACAGATCTCAACAAAATGTCACTAATGATAAAGTCCGGGGTTTTCAGAGCGGTGCTTCTGAAGGCAGGCATTTCATTGAGGTGCCGAAACAGAGTGGGCAATTTTCACATGCAATTTTCGAGACCGATTTTTGAAAGCACTGGTTCAAATATTCCCCGTTATACTTGGATATTGAAAAGTTAAGCTGGTCAGGGTGTTGCACCAGAGAAAGGAAAAGTGTAGTGGTCAGTTCAAACACTGATTTGCTGAAAAGGATGGGACTGGTCACGCCACCCTGCATGCCACAAACACGGCTGTTTTCTGCCTGACAGTGACCACACTGGACTGAGTCACCTAATTCATAGCTGCCAGCACAGTGTAGTCAGGCTAGAAGCACCACCTTGGCTTGGGTCCCAGAGCACGCTACCCTGCTCCACCAGAATTGTTGCTGCAGCTGGAGAGCTTGCAAATAAGAAGGCTTAAACATGCAGAATGTACCACACACAAAGGAAGATTTTGCCAAACATCAGGCTGATTGTTAGCTGTGCCATAGCTTCTGGAGTTGGCACCTAGATGGTGCTTTCCCACAATCTCCTCTGTGGTTCAACAGCCATACCCGGGGAAAAATTCAACAGTTGCTACCTTCAACAGTCACTATTTTGAGCAGCCAGTTGGTAAAATAATTGCTTTTGGCTGAAAAAATTAAACATCACTGAGCCATAATCAAAATACTGTCTTGTTTTTAAAGAACACTTGAGCGTCAAGGCCGTTGAGCCCATCTCTGACCATGCTGAAGGGTCTGTCTCAGCGTGCAGAGGGAAAAAAACAGTGACTTGTTTCTGCTTTTCTCTGTTCTCACCTGAACGGCTGGATCAAGGTTAAATAACTGCAGACAGAAGGAAAAAAGAGCACTGAAGAGAAGTGGAAATGTGAAACACGTCAAATGCTATTCTGTTTTTTTTCTGTCGTCAGAAGAGCTCAGGGGTTGTGGCCTACAGGGCAGGAACAGACAGGCAGTCTGCAGAACAGGAGACTTCTGACAGTGAAGTCCTATTGGGGATTTTTTGGGACAGTTACATATAAGACACCAAAGGAATGGCTCAGAACTGCTATCCCCACCTACAGTGTTTCTTTTCCTTTACATTTACGGTAACAGTGTTTGGGCAACAGTTTGGTTTTTTCAGTTCCCACTTAACGATTCATTGTGAAACTTGGTAAGATTGGCCATGTTATCATGTTACTCCATGAGCATGTGGATAAAGACATTTTTCTTTAACGGGTTATTTTTTTCCTGTATTTATGAACCTGTCCTATTGTTTGGGTGATTCCTTGGGGCATGTAACATGGTTGTCACCGGTCTGGCAGAAGCCTTCTGCTATCCCTCTCATTTTTATTATTGTTTATATAAAACATATGCAAATGTTTCCTTATACTTTGCCCAACCCCTTAACCACTGAGTACTAAAACTAGTTGCTGAAATTTTCATCGTTGCTTCAGTAAATGACTAAGGCATGATTTGGAGTGACAGGCAGATCTGTAACAACAAATACTAAAGTAAAACTCCACGTAACACAAACAGCAGCAGCATGGAAAACTACAAAGATCAAGTTACAAATATTAAGTACTCCAAAGTTTTTAGTGGAAGCAACAAGTCTGAAATCAACGTTTCTACCCTAAGCCTGATTATATGTGCAAAGGAAAGGGATTCATTTGGTTATGCTACAGAACAAGGAACCTTTCCAAACTGTGCGGTGGGTGCTACTAGGCCTTTTACTTGGTAGGCATAAAATTCTTTATTTCAGGTTATCTAGGCCTTACATTCACAGAAATGTAAATTTAAATTAACTTCACATTCATTGATTTTTTTAATTTAATTTATTTAATTCAATTGAGAACTCAGTAGAGCACCTGAGTCCTAGTCCGCTTAGTGAAATGTGACTTTCTGTGATGGCAACCAAGCAAAAAACCCTCTTAGGCCATTTCCAGTTGCAGAAATCATACCTAAGCAAATCCTACTGACAAAGTCTTCAGGAAGAAAACATCTGTAGTAGATAGACAATATCATCTTAAAGGCAATCTTTAATAAGAACCCTGGACGTCTGACAACTTTTTCAGTATCTGAGAATTACCTGCCACTGGAAAACTCTCAGGTGGCTGAACACTGCTTTGGTAAACAAGTTTGTCTTTGCCCATAATTAAGGCCAAATCCACAAACCATCGGACTATATAAATTGAAGAGCAAATCTTACCCTCAGAAATTCAAACCTGTGAAATTCTATTTGGTGTTAGAATAAAAATATACTGCTGTTCATGTACAAGACCACAAAATGTGAGGCAAAACAGTACAAGTGACACAAGATCAGCCTACATTTTTATATTTCACTTAATCAAAACAAGGCATCTTTAAATCCCTTACTATGCTGCTTTGTTCACAACAGTTCTTTTTAAAACACTGCCTCATCATCATTCGCATGCTTAATATTCTTGATGGTTGTTCAGGTTTGGCCATAACTCATTCATCATTTAATGTTAAATATTTCTAAGCAAAAAACATTACCTGGGCACCCATTAAAAGGGCATTTGAACGTCCCCATGTTCCCTTTTGCCACAAAGGAGCAGGAGCTAGTGTTTCAAAAACACTGCTGGAGAATAAATTGACACCAGCTTGTGCTCAGGTGTGAGCATTTGTGACCACAAACCCCAGCAGGGTTTCTGAAGGTGCAGGTTTTGACATATGCAGAAAAGAGAGCTATTCACCAACAGTTTCTGGATATTCCCAGGATTTCTGCCACTGAGGAAAGGGGCACAGATGTGCACGTGGAAGGATCTGCTGGCACCCTGGTAGAAACTGCAGTACTCATGCCGCTGTAGCTGTGATGTGTAAGGGAATCCAGGTTTGTAAATGGAAGCTCTATCTCATCAGCCTGACTGAAGCTAGGTGGAAGCTTCTATCCAGACTGCCCCTCGTTCTTTTCAGGCTAAATAATTATTGCTGCTCTTGCTGGTTTTGAACTCGTATCTCCAATCTGACAGCAAGTTCTCCAGAACCAAGCACACTAGTTCTGTCTTGTGTGCAACAGAACTCACACAGCACTTTTGCTGCCCAACAGTGGAGTAAATACATCTAAAATGTGCTGTTAGAGCTCATCTTAGGATCTTTTTTGGACTCTGTTGCCCCCCACTGTGTAGGCATGCCATCATCTAATGGTGCTTTGAAAACAACACTCCACCAGTAGCACAAACACATTTGGCTTAAGCCACCACTGAGTACTGGCACAGCAGACAAGACATACAGAATTGCTTGGGAAATGGTTGGAGAATGTGGCTGCAGTATTTGGAGAAGGGTCATTGCTGATAGTACGACTCAATTTGGGTAGATTCAGCTACCTGAACAGAAATAATGTGAGTTCTACAACAGAAATCTCGGCTTTGACACAACCTTTCTCAGCAATCCTGATTTCCCACCTGAAACACCAAGCTCAGCCATTGCTGCAGGAGAAATGACTGAGGTGGCATCGAAGCAACACATGTGGTGTAATTCAAGATGTTTAACACATTATTATTGCCTCACTTGGCTTTACTGATTCAGCACATGCTAAGTATGAAAATGGTCACAGCAGATCTAACCAAAGATCCATTCCCTACCTTTATGAGCAAGCAAAGAGCAGAGAGGAAGATGATGTAAGCACTTGCCAGCTGAGAAGCAGTACCTTGGTGTGCTGCTGAAGCCACCCAACTCATTTAGCACTGAACTGAACCAGAAATGCCCACATTCCCAGCTACCATGGCTCAGCAAACCCCCACCTGACTGTGCTGTACCTCTTCGTGGCAAAACCAGGGTACCTAGGGGAAGGAAGGTGACCCTGCCCATGGCAGGGGGTTGGAACTAGATGTTCTTTAAGGTCCCTTCCAACCCAAACCATACTATGATTCTATGATCTGTGAAACACCAAACATCCAGTTTTTGTCTTCCCAAGAGTCCTCACTTTCTCTGGAAGTGAACTGCATCCTTTCCAAGCTGACCATGTTCTAAGCAATGCTCACAATTAAAATTCACTGTCTTAAGCCTGGGAAAAGCATTTTGTTCTGAAATGGCATCAAGATTCCCACTTCTGCCCCTAAGAGATGGTCCTTTACTGGTGTGACTTCGAACACATCAAAGGCATGAAAAATATACATCTTATTTTCTCTCTGTGATATATTCAGCTTGAAATTAACTTACAGTTGAAAGGTTTTCATTTTTCCCCACATGAATATGACTACTCTTAGTACATTAGAGAGAATGTCTTTGAAAAGCAAATTCCCCAGAACAAAACATGCTCATTAACTCATATGAAATAATTTCTAAATAAATCATAAACAAATCACGTCTATCACTTTTGCTGCCTTACTGTAAATTTGGTCGATAGGTACATCAAAAGTGGCCCTAATAAAGGGCGTAAATTGTGAAATGAGGTTAAGAGGCAGTCTGATTGGTTGGCAAACCTAACGAAGTCTATCTGGGGAAACTGCCAACCCTATGGTTTGTGTGCCCATGCAGATCTTTGTACCGTGTTGCTGCTGCTGCTGTGCCTCTGCCAAGAGGGAAATTTTACCCTGTCAGCAGCCACACTGCTGGCCCCACTCAGCGCTGATTCCTCTTGGTATTTCCACCTCCCACCAGCTTCACAAGCATTAATCAAAAGCCGTTCATAAAAAGCTTTCACTGTGCAGCAGTTTGATTTCTACTCCAGACAGCCCTCAGCGAGGAAGACTCAAAGAGCTGAGCCATTTGACCTCACGTGCCCTTTTTTTCTTCAATTCACAGCCTGCATGTCAGCACTGCCATAAATATCACACCTCCTATGGGACAGGGCTTTGTGGCAGTCTTCACTTCACTAACTTTTGTCACCCTCTTAATCACACTTCCTCCCCAAGTCACCCAGTGCCCCACTGACCTGCAGAAGCCAGGGGCTGGCAGGGGAGCTGCTCAGGCCGAGCTTGCAGGAACCATGCTGTAGTGGGGCTCAGCAGGAGGCATTTGCTACTTCTCAGCTCCTGGGTAGCAAAGCTTGGTTACTTCACAAATCTCTTTTGGAATAATTTTGAGAACAGCCTGTTAGGGAAATGCAAAATAAAAGAGTATTTCAATACTGCACTTAAAGTTTTTATTTCCATCCAGTGCAGTTTGTTGGGAGCTTGAGGAACTTCCCTCACTCTCCCTGACCAAACTGCACCCAATCCCCACAGTGTCCACAAAACAGCTGCTGGGACTCCAGAGTGCTCCCTCAGCTAATGCACACAGCTTGACTTCCACCAGAACTGGTTTGGGGTCTTGCTCTTTTCTATTACACTTCTTCTTATATTTATGTAAATTTTCCAAAATAGTCTATGGTCTGATATACAAGATATGCTTCAAATGCTCCACAAAATAAGCCTTCAAATCTACCAACAAAATAAAGTCATCTTGCAGAATGAATCAATAAAACCGCCAGGCCATTTTCTAGTAAAACGATACCACATTGCCAGAATGACAAGCACAGAGTTGCCTCACAGATAATAAATGCAAACTGAATTTAAGAAACCTCATACAGACTTTCTACAGTGAATCATCTTTTTTTTGTTCATTATTTTTAGCTGGGGCTTGAAGACAGGGTGATTCATCCCATTCTGAAATTGTTTTCTGTTTCAATACAATACAACTTTGTTTTCTGCAACACCTTTTGAGCAATGTTGGAACTGCAGAACAACTAAAACCACTTAGATCAGTCCCACTAGAAGAGAAAAACAAGTCTGGGGACAGGAAGAGGCATCTTCCATCTGAGATTTAGGAAGGAGTGGAGACCCAATGAGGCAGAGTCGTATCAAAAAGCCTCTCTCAAAGACAATGAAATTTCACCTGTTCAAAAAAGAAATAAAGATTCTGAAGGCAGAGAGAGAAATGGTCAGTATATTAGGTGAAAGGAAGAAATTGGCAGACGTGGACTTTAAAATTAACGGGGCGTTGGGGAGCTGTTTCTTAGCCATCAGGGCAATGCAGGGCTCGTGATGGGGACACGCCAGTTGTGTCACAGCCACGGGCTGGTGACATCAGAGGCGCCCCGGGGCGGCGGGAGGAAGCAGTGGATGAGGACGCAGCGATATCATCGAGGCAGCACGTAATGCTGCGGGAGCACCAAGCGCCCATGTGCTCACAGGGCCACAGCCAAGGGAACACAAAGTCAAAGCCCAGGAGGAAACAGACACTAAAATAACAAGAAGGAAGAGGGAGAAGTCAGGTTTGGGAGTGTATCTCCTGCCCAAAATGGAGATGCCTGGCTTAGAGACTCCCAGCAAGGAAGCTGAAATAAAACCACAAGTGGTCTTGCTCAGGCAGCCGGAGTGCCTGTGGGTACCCACTGGCTGTGACTAATGCCACAGAGATTCTTAGCAGTGCTGAGCACTTGCAGGTGCTGCAGCAGGAGGTACATGCTGGGCAATGAAATCACTCACTCATCCACCTCTCACCTATGAATTCGGGAGAAAAATACTGCCCACACACTTAATTCTCAGAGCCTTGGGTAAACTAATTCACTTAGCGATGTTATCCCAGGAAAATTGTTTGCCGGGAAGGATCTGAAGAATAGGATGGCTTGGTACCTCCATTACAGTAGCTCTTCCCAGGAGATGTTGCCTCCTGGAGAAGGTAAGACAGGCAGGCAGGGATTTGGGTAGGTGCAGATGCCCTGCCAGGAGAAAGCTGGTGACATCCTGTGCTCTGCAACTGCCCAGAAGCTGGGCGTGCCTTTGCCAGCCTGCCTACAAACCTTACCTAAGAGCCCAAATTTTGTAGAACCTCTTCGGTCATCTAACACCGGGCTCAGCTCCCATGGGAGGCTGTGTCCTACAAGTGAGCCCCTGAGTCACGATGGTGTTCTTCCAGGCACAAAAGATGTTGGACTCTACTTCACCTCTCTAGTGTCACTCTCTTCTCCAAGACACCCGCTGTAACATCTTCAGCCCTCTGAACTGCGCTTTGAAGTGACCTGAGCATTAGAGGTCCTTTACCAATCTCAGACCATTGGGTGTTCTTCTCTCAATTGGTGAGACCCATGTTTGTGACCACAGAGGGTATGATGTCAGCTACACAGCTCTCCAGCAAACAACTGCCACTTCACATAATCCAGAGGACACTTGCTTGATGCAAGAGGAAAGGTGAAAGATGCCACAGTGCCCCAGTGCTGCCACAGCATAATAGTAAGAGAGCAAAAAGCAAGAAGGAAAGAAGTCCTGCTCACCAAAGTGAGAGCAGAAAGAGACAGGGGGATGAGGGCAAGTAGAAAATCACGGGAGATAAGCAGAGACACATTCCAAAAAGGGATCGAGATATCTCTTCCTTCTGTCAGAAAAATCCCTTCAAATCTAACCTAGAGCTCCTATCTTTTCCTCTAGCTATTTATAGGGTGATCACCTTCATACTTGTGTACCTTGCAGGCCCTGGGGAGCAGGGGCAGGAGAGAGATGCATGGCAGCCTCTGGTAGCATTAGCATGCTGTAGTACTGGTAGTATTCCTGCATCTCCTGGATAGCTGGGCACCCTGTTTCTCACTTTACATTGCCTGCTCTAGCCATTTACTGGAAATAAACACAAGAAAAATACATCAAAGTATGGATATAAGGAAGAGGAAGTGACCTCTTAAGGCTCCTTCCAATCCTGCCCTAAGCCATGTCCCAAATCTTTCCAGTGATGTATCCTTTTTCTAAACAGGCACGGCAGCATCAAAAGCACTTGCGTAGGACTTACTATTTCCTTTTTTTGCCCCACATGTGAGCAACAAACAACAACAGGAGGAGTCTGGAGAGCGACTCTGATGTCACTCCGAGCTCCTCATCAAACCCCTCTATCTACAAACTCTTGCCAAGATTGTCCAGCAAACCATCAGTGTGTGCTGCATTCAGGCAAAATCTGTACAGTGGTTGTTCAGCACCAACCAGGTTCTAGGGGATTATTTAACCAGTGGTGGGTTTAAGCTGATTCTCTTGCACTGATGTGATGTCTACATTACTACAAGCCAGCTGTTGGGAACCCAATCCAAGACTGATTTCATTCTGGTCAGGCAAAGAGCTTGGAGGCAAATTTCTGGACTACATAAAATCAGCACAGCAAGGAGTACAGGCTACTTGAGAAGGGAATTCAGAGCAGGCTCAGTTCCACTCATCCTCTGCAGTACAGTACTGCACTGTAGAAGTTACCACTTCTTCAATACCAGAGTCAAGGAATTCTGGAAAGGAGGCTCCTTTTCCATGTCCTAAACCAAGTACGCTTCATCTAGGTCTGGCTCAGAGTAACATAAAAGACAGCCTGTATTAACAGTAATACTGGGACTCTTCTGTAATGTTTTTCACTCAAAACCACCACTGACTGCAAGCAGCTTACACAAGATTTACCTGCTATCACTTTTCCATTATTACTGTCTCCATAAACAACCCTGCTTAGCTCCCAGCTCCCCACATAGGGAGTTGTGCAGCACATAAGCACAAACAACATCAGTGAGGAACAAAACACTGTTTGGATCACAGGCACTTGAAAGGTTGAGGTTTCAGGTTATTTGCTTCCCTCCAAGATAATGGTCTATCAAAATATAAAACACCCCACCCTAGTTTCAAAACATCAACATGTGGCATTAAGGTGGGGTAAACTCTGCTTTTTTTTTAGGAAACATTATTATTGGCCTTTGTTCAGGCAACAGCAGTTAAGCAAAGCAACAACGAATATAAGACCCATCTCAAAGAAAATCTTTGCTGCTGTCCACACCCATCATCAACTATTTTTGCATGAGACACGACAGACATGTTCCTACTGCCAACATGTATTTCAGAACCACCAAGTTCAAGCCTATAAAAGAAAAATGGGGACAATCCTTTTAGCAGGGCCTGTTGTGCCAGGACAAGGGGTGATGGTTTTAAACTAAAAGAGGGGAGATTTAGACTAGATACTCAAGCATCTCTTGTGGCTTACCTGGAGGGGAGTGATGGGACTGCAAAAGGGTTTGGATGATGCCTGGCCAGGTGTGGGTCCCTGTGAGAGAAGCCCTGCCATGCTCTTGCGTGTCGCTAGCACACATGTTGAAGCTCTCAAGCATGTGGGGTTAAGGGCAGCTTCCCTGTGCAGCAACTCTTTTTATCTCTAAGACAACTGAGCTTACCATACATTGCTGTACACATTCTAAAGAAGCAAAGAAATAAAAAAGGAGAGATATTTTAAGTTTGATTTAAAATACCCTCTACTTAGATTTCTAAAGCAAATAAAGTGCTTTTTCACACAAAAAGCTGGTTGGCATAGAAAGGGGTCTCCAGAAGGAAACTCACTCATTAGCTTGTGCAAGCTGTTAGAGAATGGCAACCTCCTGGTGACTCACCTTGGTTCCCAAGTAAATCCATCAAACCCCTCACCTGAGCCTCCCATCTCCCTAAATCTCAGCTTTTCCAGGAAGGCCTATGCATGCATTTCATAGTTTGCAAAAAGTCTGCATGGTTTTTGAATTGAAAGACTTCAAGGCATTTCATTATTTAGAAGTAAGAAATAATATGATAGTTTGTGTTTTAAGTTACTTCCTACTGTATCCTCTTGATAAAATGAAGGCTACACGCCTTCACAATTTTCCATTTACACGGAATTCCACCAGTTTAATCAAAGTGAAACATAAGGTACTGTTATGGTCCTTGTATCTTCAGATTTCCTTGCTGATAACCCACAAACTATCCGTTAACCCATTGCATCATTCAGAAGAATAAACAACCTGGGCTCAGCATACAGGAAGCCGAACAAAAAGGAAATAGAAAATATTAGTTTTCATATATATATTTTGACCTCTGCACAGTTCAGACTGACATATTTTCACAGAGCAAGGTTATCTTTCAGATGAGCCTGTTAAGTTCACTACAGAGACCAAAAGCATTTCCTATTTTTCTATTTCCAAGTTTGAGCCTTTTTCACTTAAACCAACATTACCTCAATCCCACTGAACTACAGGATGAATGGTGATTAATAAGGGTAGCAAAAGGTAGACTGATTTATCTTTCTCTCATAACAAGCCATTCAGAATCACCCAGGCTATAACTAACATGAATTCCAAGCACAGAATCATAGAATCACAAAATCATTTTGGTTGGAAGACACCTTTAAGATCATCAAGTCCAACCATTAACCCAACACTGCCTGGTCAACATTAAACCATGTCCCTCAGCACCACATCTCCACATCTTTTAAATCCCTCCAGGAATGGGGACTCCACCACTTCATCGTTCTTTTGGTTCAGCGAGACTCGTGTGCGCCCCCATTCAGCACGTCCTCTTTTGGCAGGCTGCATGGAGTTGGGAAGTTACTTGCTGTAATATTGCTGAGATGATTCTGAACAAAATCAGCTTACAAGGCTGAAACCAATATGAATTGCCTTTGTATTAACTGGGAAAGCATGGTGTCATCATACATAAGGAGCAGGTATCCATGTAATGCCAAAGATCTGCACCTCAGATACACATCTTCAAACACATACATAATGCAAGGGGCAAGCACCAACATATGAGTTTAAAACCAAATTTCAAATCCACAACCTCAAAGGATATTTATGATAGACGTGTGATCTGGCAGAGAAAGGATGCCATAAAAATTCTGGCAACCAGGCACAAAAGAGAGGAGCGCCGCATTTAAGTAAAAGCAGCAACATTTACTTGGGGATACAGACTACAAAATTCAGATTTTTTTACTTCTAATAAGGTAAGGAAATATTTCCTCGGTCTTAACAGAAAGATGTTTAATACCTCTGCTCAGATGCAGCAGATGGCCTTGTTGAGAGATGTGTGATTAAGACCAAAACAGATGAAGATACTCCTTTGGGTTCCTCCCCAAGCCCTGGTCAGGCTTTGGGTGGAATCCAATAGGGAGAAAACCACCAGATGTTCTGCTTTTGAAGTTTTGCAGGTCATTTGTATGATTGGGATTGTTTATTCTATTGTATAAAAGCTGGACCCACTTGCAGTGACTTTGGAAGCCCCACCTATGAGTGGACACTCTGTGCAGGACTTCCCCATTGCTGGGAAAGGTTCCCCAGATCCTCACTGCAACCGGGGCTCCCCAGTGACTGCGGGTCTGGATGAGGGTAACTGGTGATATATCTCCCTCATAATCACTATAGTGACTTCCATGTAGCTATGGTTAGGTTCATTAACCTGCTTATTCCCCCTGCTGTTAACCATATTATTTCATTTCTGTACCTTCTGGAAATAGACAGTAAAATAAGCCTATGCCTTTTGTTGGTGTCTGTGCCCTTTCTGCTGGCCTGCTTAACTGGCAAAACAATAAGGAGGGGAGAAACAGCAAGAAAACAAAGCAGCAACTGAACTTATGTGTATAGGAAGTTTTCATCTTCTAAGCCTCTCAGCAGAGTATTTACATGACTATTTTCTGGGGATGTTAAGCGTACTTACATTGTTGACACTATTCACAAGTCCACTAGAGAGCAGCTATGCCTCACATTTACTGAGGGCCTTTTTCTTTAATTAGTTTCTCTGACATTTATTACACTTAACTCAAATGACTAATCAGATCTGAAAAGCTTTCTCAGTACGAGACTGAGAAACAATGGAGGTGTGTATTCAGGCTGCTCTAATTCACACCAGTGTAACTGCTCTCCCTCAGCACTGACCTGGTCCTGCCCATGCACAACATAATTCTTACAGAAATCCTGGCTCACATTCAAGCTGGCGATGCTTCATTTAAACTGAAGAAATGCAGGACTGAGTTAAAGGCTCTTCCTTCAGCAAGCCCTGAGTGCTCTCTGTTGTGAGCTGTCTTGAATTCCTGCAGAAGGGGAGGGAGTACAGAATTTTTGGAAGAGAACCACAGCAAGAGGGAGCCAAAGGGCCTGGTCTTTCCAGTCAGTGGATAAAATGGGTATGGAAAAATAGCTAAATGAGGCTTTTTCACCCCATTACCACTAGGTGCAAAGTGCCTGTGTAGGTCTAAAGAACTAGTCATGCATAGCAAGTCTACATCAACCCATAATAGGCCATCTTCCACTTATGGAAGATGTTAAATAGCACAGAAGAGTAATTTATGCTAATGAGAAGACAATGTATTGTATAAAATATTGCCTTTTCCTGATGATTCTCTTAACCTTATGAAAAGGTTAAGCTTGTCTTTCTTAAAACACCAAGGAACAGGTTAAAAATAAAGACACTTTAAATTCCTAAAGCATTGCTATTTATGTTTCTGTGAGAGAAAGATAAAGGAAATTACTACCTTTCAAAGCAGTTGGTAAATTCTGATTCCCTAGCCTGCTCTGTAAGTTAAAGCAAGCTGCTCTGGCCCTGTTAGAAGCAGACAAGCATGATTAAGGCAGAAGGAACATCACCTTGTCCTCAGCCCCCAGACCAAAGCAGACACGCATCGGCTATTCCCTGAGCTGTACAAACCTTTCATGGATTTTCCACAGCTCCTCACGGTCACTCGCATTTGGTCACCCAACGCATTAGAGGCAGGACTAACAGCAGGAGCACATGCATGTGAGGACAGTACCAGGGAAGCAGAGGCTGTGGCCATGGCAGTGATGCCAGGCTTACTGCCACAGGGAGTAATTTGGGGTGAAGGGCCCGTATCTCTCCCTACTGCCCAGGTTCCAGGCCCCCTCTTCCCAGGAGTACTTCAAGTTCCAGCATTTTCTTCAACCTGCGTTATCCTGGACCCTCATAAAATGCTTTAAAGTGCCTGAGTAGTTCTACTCGGGCACATTGGTTTGCTGATCTCCCTTTTTTATGTCAGATCACTTAATACTCATGCATTACGTAGGAAGGACAAGGACTAATTTCAGAGTTTGTATATGCCAAAGGTCAGGCTTTTCTTGTGTACTTTAACAGGTACCTCTTTGTCCTCCACCTTCTGGAATAGTGATTACTCACCATATACAACCCTGGCGTTGTTTCCACCTGGGAAAAAATAGAAATGTTTCAGAGTGTGTATATGGAATTATAAAGATCTAAGAAAGCACAGAGAATGACTATTAAATGTTAGACCAATTGCCTAAAACAGGGCAAGCATCTGATCTTTTCATTTGCCAGAAGACATATGAAGTGGCACAAAACACAATGCAATTCTTGAGATGATCCAGCAAACAAAAAAAGCTCACTTCAAGTTGGGCATTCTGCATCAAACTATGAAGAAATATTTCTTTCTCAGCTTTTAAAACTATTTCAAATAAAACAAAACTTCAAATAGCACAAATGGAAAACTGAAATGCTCAGATGAAAGTCTCAGCATGAAACATTCGGGTATTTCTAAGTATTTATTAGTTTTGACAGAAATTGGACAAAATCAGTAAAATCAATCAAGATATGAAAAACAGAGCTAAAAGGGAAAATTTGTGCAGTTTGAGCCTTAAAAGAATTAAACTAGATCTAGCAATAGAGAAGAACACAAGGCAACTCAGAGAATGAGTAAGGAGAGTTTCCAGGGCATACAATTATATTAGAGGGTAAAACTGTTGAATCTCTGCTCAATTTAAAGACAATTTAAAGTAAAGTAAATGGTAGCTTTTCTCTCAGAAAAACTCAGCATGGCCAACACAGAAATGCAGAGGGCAGTGGCGAGAGCCAAGAAAAAAGCTACTGGATCTACTGCTTCTTTGCAACGCTCTTGTATTTTTCAAAATAATATTCTTCTTCAGCCTTCTCCTGCAGATCGGCCACAAACAGTGATCTGAAAGAACCCCAGCCTCCTTTGATCTTCGGTTATTGTTTTGGAAAATACATTTTTGTCTCCTTTCTTCTTCAGGCCGTTTCTGACATTCTTGTGAGTTTTCCTGTTCTCAGCTTTAATGTTTCCATTTCCCTTCCTGCTGCCACCTTTCGTGTAGCAACATCAAGCATAATTATTTTGCAGTCTCTGGAGTCCAATCAGCATCTCCTTTGTGCAGTGCATGCTATGGACACAAAACTCTAGGAGATTTAAGGTGTGGTGGCTAAAAGCACTGACACATGTGCACTCTTTGACCAGTTTGAAGGGTAAGTAAAATGCCATCTTCCTAGTGATTTAAGCTCTTAACATTTTATTTTGCCTGTGGTTGGGCTACAAGCACGTACACAGTTGCCAGTAGTGGCTCTGTGAAGGTGAAGGCTGGGTAGGACACAATCACATCCACCCTCTCCTTCTCATGTCTGCTGGGTCCTCCATGCCCACTGCTGCAGCAATAGTTGCCTATAGTCCACTCGTAAATCAGATGCCTGAAATGATCAGTTAAAGTACTCCACGAAAGAGGGGGAGGGTGACAGAAGAGGTGTAACCTTCTAGGCTGTGTGACAATGAAAGATGCCCTTAAAAAACTAAAAATAAGAAAATACTAGTGAGGCAAGCTTCCACCATGATCTTAGTCATTTGGCCATGATGTAGAGCAGCATTTCTCCATGGGTAAGAGTGCTATCTCCCCAGGAAGGCACTACAAGGTACCTGCAGTGTCTCTGCACCCAGATGGCCAAGTACCTCCCAGGAGAGGCACAGCTGCAATGGCTGGTCCAGCCTAACAGCTCCCTGCCACAGCAAAGTACGTTTTTGGCTGGGTCGGTGACCTAACTTGTTTCCTGAGAGGCGAACACCAAAGCTGGCAAATGGCTGGTGGCAGGAAGAGGGGGGGAAAAAAATGGAACTCCTGTGACTTTTTCAGCTGGGGCCTCAACACCGGGAGGTCAAGATTGCAGAAGGGGAGATTTAAGTGGCTGCTTTTGCTCCTCAGCACCCGGGATGTGACCATCCTGGGAGGGAGAAGGGGTACTTGGGGCAGAGATGCCCCAAGTGGCAATGCAGTGGCTAAGAAAACACCTAAAAGTGCTGCCAACCAAGAACTGTAGGATTAGTTACACAGAAAAAGAGAAAACAGAGGCACAGACAGAGTTTTTCCTTGGGTTCAATAAAAAAAGTAGTTGTGTAATCCTTCTGGCAATCACAGGAAGAGGATCAGGACTGGAAATGCAGCTATACGGAGGGGAATGCTGAATCTTATGATGTTGCTTCTGGGTAAATTCTGGATGCCAAAAAAGAGAATTCTTCCTTAGTTGTCCGTATATCCCACATTTGCACTGATTATGGAAAAAATGTGATTTTCAAAAGCCTCCATTGATCAGAACTAGCATTTGCAGTGTCTTCTTGTTTTTCTCTTGGTTTCCCACAAGTTAGCTCAGAGGAATAGCACTGTCTGCTCAAGGAATGGGGCATCTCGTGTTAAGTCTGCAAGAAGGACATAAATAACAGGCAAGAAAAATGTCATTATCCAGGGGAGTACCTTAAGACAGCAATATTACTGTTTTCTTTTATATTCACCTACAGATGCAGTCATAAAGTTTACTGGCTCAGGTTTCTGGAAAGAAAACACAAGGAGAACAAGACATCTTAATTTTCCAGTCAAAGGTATAACATTAGAGTAACACTTTAGTTCAGTTGTTCCTTTTTTTCTTGAAAAGGCATCTCTCTCCTATCAGGATCAATGAGACAGCAGCAAGCAATTAAAATCTATGGTTTTCTACAGATGTTTCAATATAGAAATTACTGAAAATTATTAAGAAGAATCTTGTAGTCATCCCTGTGAAATTAATAGACAGTAGGCGATCACACTTTCAATCTTTGCTTACACAGAAGTCTTTGACTCACGTTTTCAGACAGATTTTTGTACTCCCACAAATGCACTGAGTAGTTATTTTCACACAAGTAGTTGTTTCATTTATATTGCAGCAAGAAACTTTGTTTTGTACCTTGAGTGTTCTTCTTCTCCTTTGTTTTCTGTTTAGAGATCTTTGCTCGGTTTTAACACATTTCCACAGGTTTGCTGACAAGGATGGTGCACAGGCTTCTGGGAACTTCTGCCAGATCCAAAATTGTTGTTGGTGAAAACTCAAGGTCTGGGCAGTCACTGCAGTTGTTGTTGATGACAGTGAAGGGAACAGGGTTTGCCAATATCAGAGGCTCAGGTATCCTGTATTGTCACAGCTACGCTTTCTGGGGAGTTACAGGATGGAAGGCACTCATCAGAGCAGAGGGGAGAAGAGCAAGAGCAGGAATGAAGGCTAATGTAGGTGGCTCCATGACTCTCCTGGTTCCAGCTCAGCGATGCAGATGTTGATGTGTTTCTGCCACACCTATGCACCGGAGCAAACCAAGAAACTTACTCTCCCCTGCTTCCAAGTCCAGCTGTGCAAACCTGCCATATCTGCTGCACCAACACTAGCACATTTCATCCTCCAACAAACCAAACCAATTCACCAAATGTAGCATAAAACTGCACTACGAAAGAAAAAAACCACACAACTGACCTAATGTGCAGTTAGGTCCTTCTGTGATTTCAACGGCTTCTGCTACAGCTCCCTCTTTGTCCCACCTTTGGGTTAATTAGTCATGGATTTCCCTTTCATGTAAACTTACTTATTTAGAATACCTGAAACACCATAGATACTGCTGGTTATTCTAAACAGTACCGGTACCATGGTTTATTCTAAATTACCTTACTTAGTTGTTTGGGGGGGCTTTAAATCAAATTCTCACTTGGTAGATTTTTGTTTTATAGTACCTATGTCATTTCCCACAGTTCATTTCTCTATTTGTCTCCACACTTGAGAAATGCTTTCCTCTCACCTCTAACTCCCTGTATTTAATTTCCTTCTTAGACCTTAATCATAACCAAGAATATCTTGATTCTTCTCCCTTTCTGAGGTCAAAACAGACTCACAGTACATCTTAAAACATTTCCATTATTGTTTCCACTGAATGCAAGGAAAATATGTTGACTTCATTAAAAAAAAAGAATAAAATTAAACCAGACATAATTTTCATAAATTAGATGTACAGATTTCACAGCTCAGAAACAAGGATGTCAAACGTGTCCAGCTTATACAGCCTCCTACACAGAAACCACAAAGTTTCAACGATAAGTCACTGAAACCACAGCATTCAGCTTTTTATCCAAGACTGCCTTTACCAAACGGGCACTGCTGCTGCAGTGCTGTGACTGATCACACAAGAGTTTTTCCAAGGTTCGCTTAAGGTGCTGACCTGTGAAAAAAAATGAAACCCATTATGCAAAGCAACTGTGCTATACAGCTTTTAAAATCTCTGTGTGTGCGCATATAAAATATATCTGTAGGCACAGGCACACATGCTCGTGTCTGTTATATATGTCTGGTTTTAGATTAAGACAGAAACGGAGACTTCTGAAAAAAAAAATTACTGAGAAAAGCTGTTTTTCCAAAGATAATACACTGAAGTTTTATCTGTTAAGGAGAGTATGAGCTTGTCATCTCAGAGCTTTCCCTAACCTGCCTCAAACAATTAAACAGCAGATTTAAGTGTAAAATCATAACAAAGTGCATTTTATCCAGAGCATATTTCATATATGAGAAACAGAACAGTTACTATTCCTATTGAAAATTAATTCTATACTGGTGTAGTTAAATCCATATCAGAGATGTAACGGATAGCATTGCCTGAAAAATAACAAATCCTACCCAAGTGATATAATTATACCTGCAAGAGTCTTAAGTGTAAGCCAGGCTGCAGAGTTAAGACCTTGCTAAACTCTCCTCCTTAAAATGATTTTGCCAGAACTTGCCCTTCAGCCACAGCTAAAGGACTTCTTGTGCTGACACCCAATTGCTGTTCCTGGAATACCCAGTGGTCCCCTCAGCCTTGGGTGCTAAGGAGGGACTTGTTGTGTAGGTGACCCACAGTTTTGATCAGTACTCAAGCCAGTAGAAGAGGAGTTTCTGACTTCTTGCTCATTGCAAATCTGTCAGTTGTGCTAAGGAGAAAGTAAGAGTTGATAGTGAAATTATTCCAATCAAAACAAAGCAATACAAACTCTCAAGGCCTTTGCAAGAGGAATTTTTAGCCTGGATCATTTTAATGACCCAAGCTACTGTCACAAATGCTCCTCAGGCTGCAATAAACTGACACAGAGATACAGCAGAGTGACAGTGACCTTAAGAAAGTTCTTTAAATGGCTTTGCTGTTGAAGAAAGCACTTGCATTACTACACCCTGAGATCTGCAGAGGTGGCTTCAGCTTCAGCCTTCCCTTTGGTTACACACCATGACACCAGAGCCTCTCCTCTGCTGCAGGAGCTGAAGTACAAGCAACAGCTGATGGCTGGTCCAGTGGTTTGTGGCACACAGAAGCCGAGGAGCTGGTCTGCAAGTAGGTCAGTCACTCCAAGGGGAGGCAGACCACATACTCCAGTGCAATCTCACACGATTTCTGTGTCCTCACAATTTCTTGCTGGGACACAGAGGAGCCCCAGCTTGGTATGGCATGATACTGTTCCTGGGCCTGGGCAGACAGAAAAACAAAGGGCAGAAGAACAATGTGAATGAGTTGATAGTGTTGGTTTCAAGTTCTAGAATGAAAAAATAATTCTAACAGAAACTGTGTATACATAGTAAACATATATACACATATGAAGAAGGGTACCATCTGTAATATTTTGGTAGTAGCTGAGAACCAGAAAGTGAAAGTCATTAGAAATAAAAGTGGTATTCAGTCATCTGCTAAGGATACGTGTCAAAAGATAAAGCATAATAAAAAGTGAAAAACTAAAGATAACTGTACATAGACTGTATTTTTAAGGAAGGCAAAATCAGGGCAGATTTGCTGGACAGGAGGGAAAAGGGGTTACTGGCTGTGCTCCTTACTTTGCTCTATGCCATATAAGAGGGGAGGAATTGTCCTGTTCTGGAGATCCCACACCAGCACAGCCCAGAGAGTGGCTTCCAAAAGCCTCTGTAACATCAAACCTTTAATTTTCATACTGAAACACAAGCTGTAGTGTCACGCTGATCATGTCAAGATATAGGAAGGCCCAACAGCCAGTGGAATAGTTATATGTATGGTGCATTCCCACAGGCTGCAGTGGACCCCACACCAGACTTACCCATCTTGAGCCTACAATGGTTTGGGAGCTCTTTATTTTAGGCTACTGATATTGTAATATAGAAGTAACTCTATCCTGTTCATTAATGTTAGTCAATGAACAAAGGCAGCCCTTTGTATCGTGCCCTTCTGCTTCCTCCATTCACTGTCCAAAATCAGGTTTGATTTTTCTCTCCATACATTTTGAATGAACATGACACACACTGCTGGGTTTCAGTACCACTACATCAGTGCTTTCCACACCATAGGCCGTGCTGTCTCTGAGTGGCATCGTCAGGAAACATGTTTTACATATAGTGATCACTCCTGCAGTAGAAAGATTGCACACTGCTGGGCCATGTTTCAAGAGGAGACCTGAAGATCTGCAGCACAACGCTATCAAGCACCAGAGCTACAGCAGAAGTCACTGTTGCAACACAGAACAGGAGCACCAACTTCATTCTTGCTTATTGCTCCCACCTCTCCCCACCTGTGGCTTTCAGCTGAACAACTGCTTTCTGCCCTCACACTGTTAACAGAACTGTGGTAGCTTGACTTCCTGTCAACTGCTGCCTTGTCTTCTGAATGTGGCTGTCCTCTGGTAGTGGGGAAAGATTATTAGTAGTGCTGTAAATAAGAATGAAGCTTCCCTATAAAAGCTCAGGCACAGAAAACGCTCTAAGCTCTTATCATTACAGAGATGAAGCTGATAAGGCCTTACGCAGGAGTTTTTAGCTGAGATGTGAAAGGAACGATATGACGTGGATGCCTGCAATGGCAGAAGACAAGACTTGGTGACCCAGCAAGGCTTCCTCCATCCTACATGGAGAGAAAGGTGTGAGCCAGGAAGCAGGAGGCTGTTCCAACATTAAAGGAAAGACTTGAAAGGACGCGGTCACAAGAGGACAGTTATTCTGAAGATCTGATTCTGTGCATAGTGGGTCTAGGCTTGTGTCAGGCTCTGCACGTTGACAAGACATTTTCTCAATACAATTCATTATTAATAGTTGATAAGGCTAGAAATACGTCAGTCAAACTACGTGCATAACAAGCATCATTGGGTTGACCTGGGAGTAGGATACATCTGGTATTTAACATATATACAACTGCTTTTAATGTTAAATTGTTCTGTTTTATAGCCGTAGTCACTCACTTCTGCTGAACCACGGAGAACAATGGCAATAGTGGCTGGTACAATGAGGCAATATAGGAACATTTGCAAAGAGCTTTGCATTTCTCACACATCTTCACTAGCTGAAGCTGTTTCTAAAGCTTAGATAAAACCATGAGCAGGGCTGTTCTAGATTCAGAAAGATTCTGTTCTTGAAAGCAGGTTCTACTTTCCATCCACCAAGATTCTTTCATTTTTACGTTGTCTCTTTTTCTGTAGAGTGACATTCCATCTCACCCTTAACTGCAATTGAAAACCACAAATTACAATGCCAGCGTCAGCAATATTAACTGCTAGAAGGGTAAGAGAATGGTTTTTAAATCTGGTAACTAAAGGTCAAACACTGGCATGCCCACAGCACACAGGTACCACTCCAGCCCTCATTACGAACTGCAGATGGTTCTTTGGCACTCACACGAAGTGTTCTCTGAAGAGAGAACAGTTCACTTTATAACCCAGACAGTTGAGCACTTATCATGGTCTTGTTTTCCAGCAACCGGGAATTGTCTTAAATATCCTGCTCAAGGTAACTACACTGTCGCTATATAAGAAAAACCTTTTGTAAAAAAAAAACCTTTTGCTTGTCATCCCTTTGATCTTCAGTACATTCTTTCCCAGTAGAATTGCACAATCTTCTGTAAGAACCACTCCATTTATTCCTCCAATTCCTTCATTTACTGCATGACAGATTTTTATTAGCAAATGTTGGTCCCATCTCAGTATGAGTTAGAAACTGGCTGTAAGTTAACTCAGGAATAACACTATGGAGAATGTCAATGGTTTTATATTGTCGTACGCAGTCCATTAATTTTTTAGCGTCTATGTCATTCAGAGTTGTATTTACTCTCATTTTTATGACAAATACAAATTAGAAACAGATTTTTTTGCCAGGTTTGATTTTCTCTTTTCAAAGCAAGGCTAAAAGACTGAAGAATTATATCAAAGCTTATAATAAGAAACTAAGATTGAAAGAGGGTGGAACTAACTTGCAAAGTCGTCAGAAATATTTTAAAGACTAGTTTTGCCAAATTGTTATATAGGGGTCTTCTGCCTGGCCTCCCATTTTCCAGCACAACTCTCTCCCTTCTGTTGCTACAATCCCCCCGAGTCACAGATAGTATACACATGAAATATCACATACACAAGTCATAAAAATTCTTTGAAAGCAACCCTGTACATTGCAGGCTTTTTTGGCTGAGCCATAGCAATGACTAAGCTATGGGAAAAGCCTCCATTCAGCTACACTGTAAAGGAAAATGTGGGTGGGGGAACTGGGCCTTCAGGGTCAAAGTCATTCAGCACTTGGGTACCACTGTCGCAAAGAGGAAAGAGGAGGACTCAGCCTGGAGGTCCTGGGATGGGAGGTTTTTCATATTTCCACTCTGCAGCCACCCCTCTGGGGCCGGGCAGGTGACGGTGCGAGAGAGAGTGTCATTATTTGACTCAGCATGTTCCTAAGCCACAAAAGAGAAGTGACGTATATAAAAAGCATGTTGCTCACTCTTATCTGATAAGAGGGATATCAAGGAGTTTTCTCCACTGCCTAGACATAGAGGAAGTTCTTCTATGTCCTTGTATTTCACTTTCTCTGTCAGCATGCCTTTCTTCAAGCAATTATTGTGACCTTATAGCCTATAAGACAGGAGAGAAGACTGAACAGTTTTGAAGACACAATGTGAACCACCTGCTGCCACACTGCCAAATATCTGTTGTTTAGATTCCCACTCTAATTACTCCACCAATTTCAATACTAGTTCCTAATATAATAGATTTAATTTAGGGATATCTCAGATAGAGCCACCTCACCTCCCATGGATTTGGTGAAGGTTTGCCTCCACCAAATTCATGAATTATCCTGCTGGACAAGCAAATGAATGAAGTCTGCCATACTTCTGTGATGCTTCTGGTAGAAAATGACAATGCTTCACTTACCACCCAAATGGCCTCTGGCACTATACAGCCATTCTTTCACACAGTAGGTGTTACTGTAAATATGCAGTGGTCTTCACCACAAATCAACCTTTTTATGTTCTCTAATATCATAAACTGCCTTTTGCAGTGTCCTATACAAGGTTTTGTTAGGACCACAAGGAGCACACACAACCTGCCAGCCATCAGCAGAGCTCTCCCACTTGGACCCAGTTTGCAAGATCATTAAGTAAACCTGAACGTGAAGGAGTAACCACAGCCTAATGTAACAGCTTTGCTTAAATACGAAGCTTGTGATGACCCAAACTCCTCAAAACAGGGTTCATGAGGCTTGAGCTTGATACAGTGCCTTTGCCTACCATTATATTTATTTCTTTCTTTCCTAGAACAGCAGGATCTGAGGACTGTCCAGGCTAGTAACATGCTGAGACTTATGATTATCTCACTCTTTTGTTATTCAGATTTCATCTCTAGAAGCAGCACTGTTTTAAGACCTGGTTGTTGTATGAGATCTGTAATTATTACAAGTTTATGAAAAAATAAAATATTAAGATTAAAACAGTTGTTAGCTACACAGGTAATGTTAGTCCTTAATAGGTGAAACATTTCTAGTTGGTATGATAAAATATTCAAGCAGCTGTATAACGCAGCTGTACAATTACAGGAGGCAACATCCTCTACGCTGTCCCCTCAAGCTTTGCATTCCTAAAAATACATGGACAGTCATATTGTGCATCAACTGAATTTCTTGAGCAGTCCTGAAGTTGTCTGGTCAATGCAAACAATCTGCAGTGATATCTTTGCATGAATAACTGCAAACACCTAATAAGGACAGAGCTAAGAGTCATACCCCACATCCAAGTGGAAAGATTCCAACCTATCAACAAAAAAAAGCATAAAATAAGGCTGACAGGACTAGCATGATCACCTACAGTAACTGGCCTCAAAGGAGCTTCTCAAAAGAATTCACAGTTGGAATACTGACAATAAAAAGCAGACATTATCATCAGCCTGCTACTTGACTATCAACACTTCCAACAGCACAGTCAAAAACTGGACTGAGAATACAATGCACGTTCATCCATGTTCCTAGGCAATAACTTATGGAGTAGGCTATGAAGGTTGAGTTATGTAAAAGGAGCAGAGCTAAGTACCCTCTTGAAGTAAACACCATCACTATCAGAAATAATCTCACCATCCTCTGCAGCGTCACAGAGCTGTTGAACCACAGATAAAAAAGACATGCAAAGCTTCACATGAATGGGATGGGGGGAGGAGGGGATAAAATTCAGTATTGGTCACCATATGGTTTCTCAAAGAAAAGATGCTGCTGATTTCCATTCATGAACCATTAATGAATTAACACAACTTCTGAATAAAACCTAGAGATAGCCTGTACTTCACAGTCCAGCTGTGCTGCTTATCTAAAATTATTTCAAGACATGTCAATCAAAATAAATAATTTTTTAAAATGATCACACTAGCTTTTCCTCGAGAAATTAAATTTTAAATTATGTGGTAGAAGAAAGCATTTTTTTTCTTATATATTTCAGTTCTCATTTTTCAGGATTACTGTTCCATCAGGTGTGGTTCACATCTGATGGAACAGTAATCCTAAAAAAAAAAATCCCTTTCACCAGGAGAGATTTTGTGTGTGCATACATGAGAACACGAGTGCATTATGTGTGTCTACACATACACCTGTGAAATCTATCCCTTTAAGCTACCTGTTTTCTGAAAGATTAAAAATGGTTTACAGTAAATAATCATTTGTATACAGCAAATAAACAGCCCAGAGTATGCCAGATAAAGCTCTCGCCAGCTCAAATGCTCATTTTGAAAGGAAAATGGATAAATAAGTGATCCTACCTGACTGCTGAGATTCACCCATCAGACAGAAGCATACAAGTGTATTTTATAGGATGTCCACATACCACACAGACTATTCCGGACACCACACCAAAGTCCAAACACTGGGTAGATTATGGAAAGCATCTCCAAAGCCTCCTGTAATCTTCAGATCTCCAGAGGCAAAGATTTAATTTAAAAGACACTTGAGCATCTTTTAATTCACCAGAGCAAAGGTGTCCAAGTGACTTTATCTGTCCCTACTAATTCCACACAGGAACCTTTTAATGGCAACACCACAGTGTTGATAACCATTTATTAATAATAATACATAAGAGTCAAACCACTGATTAATGATAATACCTAACAACATTTAAAGTGGGTTTTTTTCCTTCCTGCGATTAAATATTGGAAATAGTGTTTTTAAAATCAATTGATGCCTAGAACTGATAGTTCAGTAAGTCCCCAGTGTCTGCCAAGAGCCCTACCAAGAATAGTGCAGCTTGGTGAGAATGACAGAAACTGGTCTTGGGCCGAAAGCAATTCATATAGAAAAAGGAGTATAATCAAGGAGAATACCTTTAAATATCTTTAACTTCAGTGGCAGTCATTTAGAAAGAAAGAAACCGCTGAAGTCCTCATAGGAGGACATTCCTTACCAGCCCACATCTTTTAAATATTAAACAAATTCCCTCAAAAGCAGCATATATACTTAACACAACAGTCATCAGTTTTGAACGAAATTATAAGTCTCCCTTATTTCTTAATTCTGATCAGTTTGCTGGGTTTATTCTGGCTTTACACTTTTTAAAGTATGTACTTTTTGGATTTCACCCAAGACAAATACACTTCTATGTTTCTCAGGTCTCGGTATCACACCTCCTTGGAAGGGGTTGCATTAAATCACAAAACTAACCCCAGGGCTAGCTGCTGCAGAATGTGTTGGCACACATTCTTGGCCTGGGCTGGCACAAGCACTGCTCACCTCCGCTAAGTGCTAGCATCCCTTGGGACTCATCCAAGATTTAGTCCCTGGATAATCCAGTCTTGCTCCCACGGGGGGAAAGCTGGAGCACAGGGATGCACCTCTCCCAGGGCAATGCATCTCCCTGCAAATTTGCCCCTCAGTGGACAAGTCTGCTTGTTCATGATGCTGTCCAAACATCTCACACTGCTTCCAAAGAAATACAAAGCAAACTTCAGATGGCTTAAATGTGAAGATTGGCTTTTACTCACAGCTGTTGCAGAAACCAAGCCCAGAATGTAAAAGTGGCAGCTCAGAGACATTGGGGGGAACTACCAAACATCTCTCTTGGAGCTATGAAGTAAGTAGGATAAAGAGATTTAAGTTCTGAAAAGAAGTCCTATTTCTCCAGCATGCTACAGAAGAGCTTCAGTTGGACTGGAGAGATTCATTGCTGTAAGAGACAGGAAAAAAAATGCAGAGTCTTTGTTTACCTAGGTCTGTGGTTTCTATGTACCTACTTTTTACTATGTTCATGTCTTGACTCAAAGTGAAAATGGGAATTCACCCTTTTCTCTTTTTTCCTGTCCAATGTGCAGATGGGGCAGATTTTCGTTCACTCCATCAATCCCTGCCCCCTACGCACAAACTCGCATACATGCACCTAGCCAGTGGAAAAGAAAAAAGGGTTACTCATTAATCCATTCTACAAAGCTTTCCAAACTGAAATGGGTGGGTTTTACATCTCCAGCAAGGAGCACTATATAGGTAGGTACATAGCATACCTGAGCACAGCTCAAACTGAAGTGTTCATCTCGAATAGCACAACTTCGCTCCTGGCACATTTTAAAACAAAAACTCATCACTATGGAGAGGATAATTCTTTTCAGTATGCTTTTGCTCTGTTCCAGTGTGGCACTGTTCGCAGCGCCACACCACACAAAATACAGACAGCTTACGAAGACAATTGACCTGGTGGAAAGGAGAATGAAAGATAAGGTAAGCAAAGTATTTGTCATAATACTGGTATTATTGTCAAGCATTGTAGAATCTTTCTTGTGAGGAAGATGGCTTTCACGTGTTCAACTTTTCTAACTCAGATTTGTTTTATTGTAGGATGTTGAACTGCTGCACACCCCAGAAAACCCTGTGGTGAGACTGCTTTAAGATTTCTTTCTAATTCTGTAAATTTGATTTTGCACTGGTTTCTTCCATTGACGAGTTGCAGATGCCTTCCCCTTCACATTTCTGACCTAGTATTCTTAATGCAAGCTAGACTAAGAGAATACTTCGATGTAAGTTCGTTATTTCTGGATTTTTAATGGCAGAAGTGTCTATACTGTGTAACCTTAATTACTATTTTGCTTTTGTGTGTGTATTCTCACACACCCACGGATTCAAATCTGTATGTATTCCATTTACTCAAGAAATGGTGCTAAGAGTGAGGACTCGTACAAGATCCAGATGAGCAGCAGGGCTCTTGGGGATGCAGGTTTTGGGAGCTGCCACGAGCTCCAGCTGCACTGGGAGCATCGCTGAGCCAGACCCTAAGGGACTCTCCCTTCCCTTCCACTGAACTTGGATGCCATGAGTGGCACTTTAAGGCCCTATTACACAGTGCTTCTTCTCCTATCTAGTCACACTCAGATTATTCATGCACAAGGGTTGTGCTACCAATGGGAAGATAAAGCTGCATTCTGCAAGTACTCTCTTTGGACTATAACTAGTTAAAATCAAAAGAACAGGTCCCTGTGAATCCCTTTTTAATATAGACATTTATCTACGTGGTATTTAATGCTGATATTTTGCGTGTTCCACTGTCAGGAACTTCTTAGAGATAGTAAATTACACCAGAGTCACAGCAAGTGAGTGCATACTTGAAAATAGCAGGGTGTAGGGTTTACGGTGAAATTAAATGCTAATAATAGTAACGAAGAGTCTTGGAGCTTGTCCAAAGAAGGGCAGTGAAGGAGGAGCAGCTGAGGGACCTGGGGTTGTTTATCCTAGAGAAAAGGAGGCTCAGGGGAGACCTTCTCACTCCCTACAGCTATCTGAAAAGAGATTGCAGCAAGGTGGAGTCAGACTCTTCTCCCAGGTAACAAGCAATAGGACAAGAGGAGATGGCTTCAAGTTGCACCAGGGGAGGTTTAGGTTGGATATTAGAAAAAACTTCTTCACCAAAAGGGTTGTCAAGCACTCAAATGGGCTACCCAGGGAAGTGGTGGAGTCACCACCCCTGGAGGGATTTAAGAGATGCAGTTGTGGTGCTGATGGACATGGTTTAGTGGTGACCTGGCAGTACTGGGTTAATGGTTGCACCTGATAATCTTAAAAGTCTCTTCCAACCAAAATGATTCTATGATTCTACAATTCTATAAAAGCTTAGAAGGTAAACGCATTGTGCTCTATTTTGATAATCCCCAACATGCAACAAAGATCTAGAGCTGGCTATAGTTATTCTAATCTTATACTTCTGTTATCAGCTGTCCTAAATTTACCCGTCATTTTGATATCTGAGCTCTGACACCTGTTTCAGAACACAATTTTCATCAACATATAAAAACAATCACTATACATAGTTTTTTGAAAAATGCCCAGAGCATAAAGTATTTACTCGAGACTGTAAACTCTATTGCTAAACACCGACAAGAAGAAAGGAAAGAAACTCACCTCATTTCACACAGGTTTTGTTTGCCTCCTCCTAGGCTTTATGGTTGGGTGCATTTTTTACTTGCCAAAAACATATAGAAGCATGACCAAAACAGATACATTCCTTCTCATTGCTAGAAACAACTGCAGTGAAAAAACCTAAAGCACCGTAACTAACTGCTGGGGCTTTTTTCATTAACACTCTTTCTAACTTGTGGTGTCAAAGTGAAAAGGAGGCGATGATTGCTGTCATTTTACTGCTGGTGTTCGCCAGCACCTCTGAAACAAAGCACACACAACAAGTGACTAATCGCTTAATGAGGTTGGGGTTTTTTTTTCTCAAAAAACCCTTGGTCACCTCAGGAAGGAAGACAACAGTTCATTTGCAGCTCAGGGCTTTGCAGTCTGATGCTGGGAGGACCCAATTATCTCTGCCGAAAACTGGAGAGAATTCACGTATTTAGGAGATACTAAGTTGATACAGGTTCAAGCTCTGGTGAGAAACTTAAAAAATAATATTAGTGTGCTAATAGTAATTATCCCCAGAAACCACACTAGCAAACTCTTCATCCTACAGGGTGAAATCTGCACTTAGTGAATTATCCGAATACTAACATAGGAGTTAGGATGATAAGAGATGCCAAAGCTGAACTGAGGGTGATCAGGAGTAACCATACCCTAATGAAACCGTATTTAATAAAAGGCCCTGTGTATAACTGCACTTCAAATATCAAAATATTGCTTCTGTGATATTCTGCTTATGCCAGATTTACATTTGGTCTTGAATACTCAAGAAGATGACTATCTTTTGTAACTCGGAATTATATACAACATTTTATAACATTCAGAATTCAGAAGTTTATCACTATTTGTTTTCACTTCTTTGAGGTTCCTGTGTGCGGACTGAGTGTCAGACCCAATTCAATCCCGCAAAAATTTCCTTGTATGCTCAACAATGGAATTTTTTATTTTTTTAATTTTTTTTAAGAGAGACATAAGTTTAAAAGCTCAGAGGACATCAACTCAAGGGAAAATATATGATTCAAGACCGGAGGGAAAATAAGATCTATTGCTGGTGATTGACAGTGCAGCGGAAGCCAGTGACACAATGCTGATTTACATCAGATCAGCATCTAACCCACTGATCGCTACTTCAGGAAGTGAAGGCTTTTCGGGCTAATCTGTGAAGTTAGAGTCAGATGCAGAGTATTGCTGCAAATTGCCTCTGAGACAAATATTTTAGATGCTTGCTTAGCTGCCCTCAGACATTACCAGCAGCTTATGCTTTTTAATGCCTCTTCAAGTGCTTAACCCATCACATCACACTCCCTGTGGTCCTCTGACTGTTGGCCTGCCTACAGCTAACTGTTAACTCAGCAAAAAAAAAAAACAAAAAGGCAGAATATAAAGCAGCATATATGAGAAATGCTGGTTTCTCAGCTCATCACGGATGAGGCAGAAAATGTTTTCAGTTTCAGCTGGAAAATTGATCTCTTTAAAAACGAGTGTTTTTTTTCCAGTAAGCAAACTGGTTACGGTAAGAAGCTTGAAACAAACATAAATGTGCAGTTTTTAAGGAAAATAAAATGTGATATCTAACCGACATAAAATGTTGCTATTAGAATTTGCTGTAAGCAACACAGATAAGGCTGCCTATGTCCTTATTGGCATCTAATAAAGCAGGTGAGATCCAGCTTTGGCAGCAGTTGGTATGCAAAACAGGGATGGTGGCTTCAGAGCCTTTCTAAGATGCATAATCAGCAGCTCTATCATTCCTTCTTTGGAAAACAGAAAGCAAGTTCAAAATCAACTTCAGTAAACATTGCTTCTCTTTCTCTGTTGACTATAAGCTAGTTTCAGTGATAGTTTCCATAGCTGTGTGCCTAGTGAAGGGAAACTGCCACTGCACAGGAAAGGAGATGCTGGAGAGCCTGTAGTCTTTCTGTGAGCATCAGTAAAGTTCATATGCAGCTGCACCATGAGAGGAAAAGGGCAGGTTGCTTTAATTCCAGATGAGCAGCAGCAATAGATCATTTATACTATTGGAAGAGATGGCTTCTTTTTCAAGTTAGATACAGATGGTGCTTACTTTCTGTGACTTAGATTTAATGTGCACTTGAATTTAAAGCAATGCAGCAAGAAAATTCAAGCCATGAGCCTGCCTCATCCTCCATCTCATCCTCAATCCCTCTTTCCCTTTAGTCAAGTAACTAACTTACTTCATCGCCTTCGTCTCCCAGGCTATTAAGTGAGAACATTTCAATAACATTTGAAAATATGCCAGTTTACATCAATTCTATGTAAATTATTAAGTAGGTAATATTAGAAATGGCATAAAAGTTAGCAAGGAAAAAGTATATTCCCACATGTAGCACTGAGGAACAGTCCAGAGCAATATTCATAATCTTTTAAGAAGAAAATACTCACACTTGTGGTTGTGTAAACATGATACACTCTTCAGTAGCATTTTCTTTCAATTGCTGTCATGATCAATATTCAAGTGGATGTTTAAGCATTTGTTTTATGAGGAAGTACTTAAGTAATTACCAAAGAACAGGCAGAGTAAAGGTTGTGTAAAAGATATGTTTCTAAAACTAGCTTAAACAAAAAAAAGAATACAGTTGTATCTCCTCAATTAACATCCCAAATACTTGGGCTTTTTGCACATGGACCACAACCTAACACATGTAGGAAAAACACAATGTTTGTTTTAGAACTGTTCCTTCTTATCCTGCCCTAGGATGAGTGCCTGTCCACGGCTGTGACCTGCTTCAAGAAGGGCATCCTGAAATTACAACTAGATAACGCTACATTGACCCATGCTGACAAAGTCTTCAAAGGATTCACCATCAGCAACCATGGAAAGGTAGGATTTCCTCACAATGCTCATAATTGTGATCATTGCTCCTTATTTTCTACAGTAGACACCACCTGCAATGGTGGAATTGCAGAAAGCAAACTTCCTAGAAGTTTCATTACTTTGGAAACGTGCCTTTTGTTACTTTGGAAATTAAAAATGTCCAATTTTCTGCACTTCTGTGGGAAGCATTCACTGGGATCCTATCAATGACACCTATGTAGTTTGCAACCACATAATGTGCCAGACAAAGGGACAGGGATTATAGTGAAGAATGAGAACAAAAGGTGTCCTTACTATGTTCCTTCCCTTTCTGAAAGGGCTCATGCCTCAGCTTTTCCATTTGTAAAAGGCTTTGACTACAACCCTCTTGATTTTTCAGTGAGAAAGTCTGAAGTATCATTTATGATTCTGACACACGGTTTACACAGGGAATGATTTTCTTTCTCTTGCAGCACTGTGAGTCTTCATGTGAATCTTACAAGAAAAAAACCCCAAAAGAGTTTCTGGAGAGCTTCAGAAAACTAATCCAAAAGGTAATCAGAACTGATTCCTCCTAGGTGCTTTCTGACATTTTGCAAACAATTACAGGTATCCTTATTTTACACTATTTCTAACAATGCCTTCTTTTTACAGTTAATGAAGGGCTAATACAGGACAAACCATAACTGAAGACTACCGAAAATCTACCATTTAAAGCAGACACTATATTATTTAAGACAACGAGAAAAATGTAAATATTTTTCATTGCTATTATGCTGTGCTCTGTGTGTGTGGTAAGTGAAAGCTTCTCCCAAAATATTAAGGACTTTCATGTTTGTAAGCTGGATGGGTGTTTTGAAAGCAACCCTAGCCTCACCTGACGGCGAAAATGATATTGTAATTATCTTAAGGGACATAACTATCACCTTCTGCTTAACTAAAAATACAAGAGATGGCTACTCCTGTATTTTTGCTTTGATTTTAAATGAATCTCATCCAGAGATGTCTATAACTTTTTGAAGAAAATGAACAAAAAAAAATAATCAGAGGCTTTGAAGCCTCAAAAGGTATCTACTTGGATTTACTTATCTGCAATAATACCACACACACAATCTTATTTATAAGTTCTTAGACTGTATCTTAGCTCACTATGAAAAAATACCCTGCATTTAACTCTCTTGTAATACCGGAAAAAACATTTACAAACCATACTGTATAGCACCGGTCCAACCTCTGTCCACCCTCAAGGTCACAGCACATTTCCCATGGGTTTCAAACACATGGGTTTCAGAGCAAAACAGCTCAAATGCATATTGCTCTCTCAGAAGATAGTATTTTACATTCACATTCATGCACCATTAACACTATTCCTCCTCTCTACTCCTGATTTATTTTAATGGTTTAAGTTTTAATTGCAGTTTTTTCTTTAAAAATGGTCAAGTTTTGTTTTGTGGAAACTTGCCTGTAGAGCTTCTTAACCCTGAACATTTCTGTGGAACTATGGCCAGAGATACCACTGAAACAGTTTAAAATAAGAGTGAGCACCATAGCACTTAAAACTAGTTTTTAGCAGCTTAATTATATACCACCATATTCTGCTTGCTATGATTCTGTACCTCTAGACTCTTCCATCTGAGAAGTAACCGTTAATTTTCCCCCAGATAAGAGCCCCGCATGAGGAAACTGATCTTGGAAGGGAGTGCAAAGCCTTCCAGTAAAAACGAACCTTTCATCTAATTTTCTCTTTACTTAGTAGAAATGTGGTATAGAGAGGAAACTGGAAAACTACATCTAGTGTTACAATGGAAAATTACAAGCTTGGTTACCTCCAAAAATAATGAGGTAGTATTAAAAATATTTCCATTCCTACCAATGTCAGCCTAAAGGAAAACTAATACAACAAGCAGTTTTGCCTCCACACTTTTGCTGTCCTGTGAACCTCCTCAAAAACATGTCAGAGGAAGAAGGAAGATCCTCAGGGCAACAACAAGCCAAGTTTCCACAGTGAACTCTCCTTGTTTCTCGTGATGACCATTTTGATTTAGATCATCTCTTTTTTTTTTTTAATTCTGTTTCAAAACTCACTTTTCCTCCGAGTAATGTTCTATCTCATACCTCAATGTTTCCACATCACTGCAGAAGAATTAATATTCTAAACATGAACCACCACTTACACGTAAGTAATCAAGCTACTACATTTAAATAGTGTTCTGCACCTTTTATCCCTGTTTCTCTGACTTTGCTACACATAAAGTCCCTTAATCACCAACTCTTAGGCAATATGCAAAGCTGCTGCTGTGACTGCAATGGATTTCAAAGTGACAGAAGTAGATGGTAAAACTTAATTTCAGATTCGGATAAAAACAACTGGGAAAATACTAATGCAAGTCCTGCAATTGCAAAGTACCTGCTGATGCTTCCACAACATTGTAAATTTTTTATGGAGGAGTTTAATTGAATCCCTTTATCATGAACTAAGTGCTGTTTTTGGTGAGTCTACAAGGCCAACCAATAAACCAACGCTTTTCATTCACTTCCACAGAATATTTGCACGTGCAGAGTTTTGGGGAAAGAGCTTTATTTTGTACCAGGAATACAGTATGTGGGGTTTTTTTAATTTGTAAATGTCTTTTCCAGTAATTCGCTAAGTGCATTCAACTCAGTATCTTAAAAGAGCCTGCTAAAATTCTAGTTGCGCAGATGAAATGCAATTAGCACTCCCTAACAAAGAGAACATTCTACATTGCATATTTATTAGGAATCATTATAAAGCATTGAAAAACAACTTTTATACCTGAGATGGATATATTATGACAGAAAAGCAACTTCCTACCAGAATGTCATAAGCTAACTGGTTACTCCTGCCTACACTGGAACAATTTCTGGGTTGTGTGAGGCAGCATGTAATGCTGTAGTAATGTAGCTATTTCTGTATAGTGACTTGCTCCTCTGGTTTTAAACTATGGATCTTATCGCACCAAGCATACTGCTAAAGCAGGTTTTTTGCCGTTTTAAATGCAATATACTCATTTGTTAACTGAGCCTATTTCTTGCACCTGCAGAACAACTTAATTCAAAACGCTCATTCATAGGATAAAAATGTAACAAATGTAACTTAGAGGGTCGACTGTTCTCACATCTTGCAGAAAACCGTATTTACTGGACAATCCAGTGCAGATATGCATGGGGAATATTCATCACAACTGGTTTTAGTTAACTTCAGGGCAGTGTGGGTAAAATCACTGTGGGCAGCTTTGTACACTTCAAATACTCTCTGACTTAGATGATGCTCAGGTCTCGTGCCAACTCTGATTTGTCAGAGTTAGGAAAGGTTGAGTGTATTATTCAGGGTTATTTGAATCCCAAAGGAAGAACAGGAAATCAGTGAAGGATAGATCAGTCTTCAAGAAGACATCGCCTTGTTCATCACTGTCCTCAGAAGAAAAAAAATGAAGATGCACTGGGAGGAACTTGTGACCCTAAGAAGGGCTAGTTATCATAATTCCAGATGTGTACATAGCCTTATTTTTATCTGTAAGATGAACTTTCTCAGTATCAACTGCACCCTCTGCAGAAGCAATGTATGTTTTGTTAATTGAGTATGCAGAGTAAGCCATAAAAGCTCATTACCTCCCAGGGAGGTTTTACAATGTATTTATGATTTTGGTCATAAGTGCCCTTTGCAGGCACTTCAAGATGTGTTTTAGCATGCTATATACAAGTCTGTATAATATTTACTTTTCCTGAGAAGATTCTTTATTTTTATACCAACTGACTCATCTAATTTAATTATTTATTGCATTTTTGTGAATGGAAAGTTCATACTAAGGACTGTGTAGTCTGATTTATTTATATGCCTGTGATTAAATAATTTTAGCTAATATGATTCTCTCCTGCTCTTTTATTTGAATCTTCTTATCATTCCTACCCTGACAGTGGCCCATAAGACCCTTCAGTGAGCTTTATTAGCCCATACTGTCATAGATTTTGCCAGATGAGACCAGGGCCATGTTATACAAAGTTTACCCTTTTTTATATAAGGGTTAAGAAGGATTCATTAATTTTTTATTGTTCCTATATCACTTGAAAATCTTTTTTGAAAGTTTTCTTTTCAGGCTTCATAAATTTCTTTTGGCAAACTCACAGCAGATTCAACGTCACCTAGACTTCTTTAGACTGATATGAATAAAAATAGGGTGACTTCATGGTCTGAGTCTACATTGAATAAAGTCAAACACCTGAAAAAGTAACTCTAGAAGTAACAATTATCCAATCTGTTTTTCACTGTTCTCTCTCTTTGAAATGCCATCTTTTTTCAAATCCAATTTCATAGGATGTGCTGAAGTTCTCAAAAAATGAGTATTTTTAGCTATTATACTTTATGAGGGTAGCTATGCTTTATCATTTCTAAAAATCCCTTTTTCTTAAAATACTTGTTCCAATACACAGGTACAAAGCTCTAACAAATACACTGAACAGTTTAACAGTTATTCCTTCTCATTTCTTCTGTTTAGAAAACACTGACTTGAATACTATCTTCTTCAATTGTTTCCTGTCATCACACATCTGCATTTGTTTAGCCTGAATTTCTTAAAAGAAAAGACCTTTCAAAAATAAATAAAAACAAATACAAAGCATCATAAAACATTGGAGATTTCAGACATAAACTGTTCCTGTGTCTAGGACAGAGGACAAAGTGCAGGACAACACTTCTTTGATCTCTCTCCTACAAGACGAGAAGTTCTGCTCTGCCCAGTAGATATTTTCCTCCCAAAAGAAGAGCCAGCAGACTGACTCCCAAGGAGCTGGGTGTGCCTCTTGCCTCCTCCTGGCTCCCCAATAGCTCACTGGTGACAGACACCTGAATTTCAATCACCCTGTGAAGTGTTTGGAAGGAAGAGCAGAAGGACAGAGTCTAACCCAAACAATCCCTCCTACCTTTGCATGCAAGAAGCCAGTGAGAGTCATTGTGCTGGGATTCACCCAGAGCTCACTATCATTAAAATCTGAGACATCTGTCCACCCAATGAAGAGACAGCAATATATTCAGGAACAAGTCACCCCACTCCAAACTAGCTTCTCTTTCCTGGCATAACATATTTAATTTTGCACATATCCACTGCTTTTATTTCTTACTTGCATCTTTCAATATTTTCACGTACAGCTACAATCACAATAGAAAATGCAGGGGGGAAAAAATGTCTGGAGTAGACATTTCTTTGCCTTTAAAATATAAGGAAACTGAAAAATAAATACAGATTAAATATGTAAGTATGGTTTCAGAAATATTATTAGTGGCTGCTCTAACAGTGTCCCTGCTGACAACAGATATTGTGTCAGTACCTTAGCACTGCACTGTGGGAAGCAGAAGAAACTGAAGCCTTGTGGCCAGGCTACTTTGTCTTCCAAATGACATGGTTCATGGTTCGTTCCAATCATAATGCTATAGACCTCACAGAACCCAAAATGCATCGCACAGAAGCTTTAACAGAGGGCTTTAGGCTTCTGGTACATTCTGAAGTTACTTGCTGGAGCATAGCATGCACATTGTGCATTGCATGGATACATGCTGGTGCAACAGAGAACAAGAGAGTCTCCGAAATCAAAGGCTATTATGCTGAGACTAGAATAACTCAACTATTTAACTTTGCTGAGAAATCTAAGAACAATTTTCTGCAGATAGACCTAGATATCCGTAGAGATGCAAAAGAACTCCCTTTCAGAGCTGGAACATCTCAAATACGTTGGTTTGTACTGCATTGAAATGCTGTCCTCTTTCTCTCAATAAGGTGAAAGAGAATATCTATTGAAAACCCTTCTTCATTAGCCCAAGCCAATGATCTGAATTCCTGTGCTGCCACCTGTTGATAATTGTATGGAAATTCAAAACAGTTCCAGACACAAAACAGTGAAGCAGAATCATTCTTATCACAGTATGCTTTGAGATACACTACAGAGACAATAAATTCTTTACTTCCTGTTTAATTTTTTTCTTGTCCAGTTGTGTTACTGCTGTAACATCATGAAGTGAATACTTAAAACACCCAGAGTGAAAGCACCTGAAAAATTACTCCAAAAAGTTTCTATTTTCTAGGCTTCAGAGATGTTAAGAACCCAAAAGACATAACATTACACATACAGACTAAGTGGTTTATTCCTGATGGAAACTTTTCTTCCTTCTGTTTTGTTTCCTCCTATTTTCACTCTGTTTTCAAGGATTTTCAGACATTTACATGTCACATAAACATCAGCTGCACAATTCCATTGAAACAGAAAACCAGTTGAACATAACTTTATGCAGGCCATTAGACATTAGCATTAAACTCCTTACTCGGCACAACTGCTGCTTATCCAACCAGTGTAAATCCACACAAGAAGAAAATATGGCACATGAATTCATGGCAGCCTCTCTAGAGTGAATATCAAAGGCTCATCCTCACATCCTTCCAGCAAGGAGGTCAGAAAGATTTTCATTTTTAAGCCACAGTAGCAAGGGGACCACTCACAAACCAGATGAAATGGAATATATGGTACATTTCATATCAAGCTTAACACAGCAGATCAGAGAAATGCTTTAACACTGTGACAGAGTAACTCTCTCCATCCTCCCCCAAAATCTTGAGCATAGAGACAATGAATAAAAAACGGGCCAAGGCCAGAGTCAGCTGATACTAAGACAGGGGCCTAATAGAAGGCAGCATGTGCAGGGCGTGAAATACAGGAGAATGTGTGAGGCTGGCACACCAAACCCAGCACTTCACTAAATCGAGAAGCAACTCCAAGGTGATGACTCCCTCCATGGGTGGCAAGTGAACACACATCTGTGATAATACTGATGAGATTAACTATGAGGTCCTGAAACACACCGATGTAAAGACCAGATCATAGCACAAGAGGGCAGCAGGCAACTGAGAAAGCAAAATGGACCTTCAACTCCACCTCCAGTTTGATAAACACATGATGTATCAGTATTATCATTATTCACTATTTATCAATAAGGAAATAAGTCAGGCACAAAGTAATTAGATGGCTTTCCCAAAGCTTTAGGTGAACTCTGTATCAGAGGCGTAGAGTGAAGCAAAATGATGCTAATGAATCCAGGTTGATACCTTTATCAGCCACATAGGAAGACACACAGGAAGGACACCCAGCACCCATCCTCCTAACAGCTCACCTAGAACCTTATGAATGCTTTTCACAAGGACACAAGACACCCCTTTCAGACAATGGGCACTTGCTAATGGCACAAACTCATTTTACAAGGAGTTCATTTTCTGGAAAATTTATTTTTAAGCAAAAATATCTTGACATCAAATTTATTTAAACTGAAAATAGCCATAAACCTACCTATGATGGTTCCACATTGTGTTGTTTTTTACAGGCACAGCTCAAATGCCACTATTTCTATTTCCTCTTCCTATATTCGTTCCTTTCCCAATCCTAATTTGCTCCCTCCTCATTCATTCTTTCATTTTATTTTTCTTCTACCCTCCTTCTCTCCTTTAGATAAAGCCAGTTTAATGGTGCGTGACATTTAGAACTCTTCTTCGTTAGAGGTGATTTCATTTTGCCCCCTACTAGCCCCAAACATTTGCATTTTTGGGGTGAGGAAGGGTGACAAGACAAGTTATATATCCCCTCCCTGGAAGTGTTCAAGGCCAGGTTGTATGGGGCTTTGAGCAACCTGCTCTAGTGAAAAGTGTCTCTGCCTACAGCAGGGGGATTAGAACTAAATGATCTTTAAGGTTGCTTCCAACCCAAACCGTTCTATGATTCCATATTTGATGTGGGTCAGTTCTCTGACCCAGACACATGCACTGCACCACCACATGAACTTGCACAACCACATGGACTCACACAACAACAGAAGCAGGCAGAGGATGGGAACAAGGATCAAATATCAGGAGAAAGATGAGCCCAATCAGCTCAAAGAGCTCCAGTTGTGGCGAGATCACTGCCCCAGCCCGACATCCATGGCACCTACACCAGGTTGGGCTGCTCACTGCAGCACTCAGCACAAACACAGACAAGAACCTCATCTGGATTTGTTAACAATCAATAACTGCCTTTAAAACATGTCCTCCTTAAATATGAATGGTCTGCATCATAAGACTTTCCTTAAAAGATGTTGTACAAGACAAACTCAGAAGTAGACCGGGCTGGGAATTTTCCAGCGAAATGTTTTTCCACTGGAGGATACCTATTAGCTGAAACCGAAACTTTTTTTCACAACTTTCACTGAAACAGTCTGACAAAACTTTAAACAAAACCCATTTCTCAGGTCCAGGATGGAATTTCTACTGATCACAAGAGCATGTGAGCAAGAGCAGAGCAGGTTTCTGAGACGGGCATTCACCAGGGAAATGACTGCCAGAGTTGGGGTCCAATCCCCGCCCTGCTTCATTTGGCTTCTCCATTTGGATGTGCTCCACCAAGATGCCAGAGAAGGTGCCTACTCAACATGACAGCAGTCAATAGCTGTTGATCAGTCTCTCTTCAGTGTTTTTTATTAAAGCAGTTGAAAGTTTTCAACATCATTTCCCTGTGACACAGGGGAAAAAAGGTCAAAATTGAAAAAACGACACTTCTGTGAAATGGGAAAATATTTTATAGCTAGTTCTATCTGATTCTCATAAGATTTATCTGTGTTTGAGACACTTCTCTGGTAAATTTCCCAGTCTGATGCATGTGCCTTATTTAGTCTTTAAGTCAAGTTCAGTGGGCAGCACAGTGATGAAGGTCAGAAGAGCAGCAGAGGTCTACAGCAAACAGTAAATCCCTTTATGGAATAAAAGAAACTGTAGGTTGAAAAAGTCAATGGGAGAACAAAAAAGGATAATAATCTCATTTAAAACTGCTCCCTCTATGAAAGTTTCTGTATGAGTACCAATCCTTCAATAAGCCACTTCACAATCAAAAGCACCCAAGGTGTTTTCCCAGACTCTACAAATCTCCTTATTTTCCACCAAGAGAAAGCACCAACACAACTAATTCACTTCAGTGAAACTGCTCTGCACCAACAGATCTCAGCAGTCACCTGACTTTGGACTATTCATGCTCAGTTTATAAATCAAAAGAACAATGATTTATGCTTTTAAATATACGACAAACATCTTAAACTCCAAAAGTTCCAGACAAATACACAGCTCCATACATTTGTAACATAATATTCTCTAACTGTCATCATCAAGTATGATTAAAGTTGTGGTTCTTTCTGTTGCTTTATTTGAATGTTGCTTATACATAAAAATTATCCAGAGGTATGTGACCAGCTCGCTATCTGGGTTTGTGAGTTTTTTAGAGGGATAAAGCGAAGCCTTGTTACAGGGGAATATTTAACCAGCACAGATTGAATTCCACACTCTGAATCCCATTGCAATAACAGCTGCAGAAACAGCAAATCAGTGCTAATTACCAAATTATTTTTTGCATCCTTTTGACATATGGAGTTTTGGCAGTTCCAAATTCCCCTTTTCACCACTCCCAAGTGACACAAATAACCAGCTAAAAATTGGTCATGCTGATGAGTTCTAGCACATAGCCTTAAAAAGAGTGAGACAGTGATTAGATCTCAGACTTCTGATATCCAAAATCATACTGGATGTGGTCCATTTTTTTTACTATTATTATTTACAAAGATTTAGTAAGTTTTAGCTGCTTTGCAACACAACAAACACGTAACCAGCTTCCCTGTTACTCTAGCCTTATCCCTTTTTTTGCACTGCACAGTTTTTAATTCCAACCTTATCACACACGATTTAAATGGTCCTCACTGGCAAAACAGAAGCATCACCATCAACATCTCTCAGAAAAGCCAGTCTTAGTCGCTGGTGTTAGAAGTTCAGCAAACTGGCTAATTTCACCTGGCAAGAGAATGCTGATTCAATTTACCTATTGCAGCAAGACATGTTTCTGGCCTAGAAATGAACAAACACCAGAGGCAGCCTTGAGAAAGCCAAAGGAGACACTGGATGAAGAGGATGCTCTTGTCAGCTCCTCATCAGTGTGTCAAGAATTCTGTGAGGCAGGCTCAGAAAAAATCTGGCAGGATTGCCTTGTTACTTCCGTGAATTGCGCTCTTCACAGAGGCAGCATCAATAAATAGAGGCAGCCAGACACCACTTTTGGTCTCAGCAGGCTGCAAGGGGAGGTTGAGAAGCATGAGGGAGCTGTGCTGATGGCCTATCTCCTGCCTTGGCAGTTAACGGAACAGCACCTCACCAGGGTGATGTGGCATCCTGTTCCTTTGGAAGTAGCAAGGAGAGAAGGACTGTCATCTTGTTGCAAATCTCCATTTTTCACATAAGTTATTTGTCACTGTCACAATGAGCTCAAATCACAGACTCTTAAAAACCAGCATATGATGTAGTCATTTCTATAGATAGCTAGTTCTCTGCTGGTAAGACCATTTCATATAATCCTGTTAACTAAAGCCTTCAGAAAGACCATTCCAAAATTATTGTCATCATTCTCTCTGGGAGTAGCCAAGACTATGAGTCTTGGATGCTTTTCCCAGGAAAAGGTCATATCCAAAGACTTTGCACTCCTTAGACACAACAGAACAAATTATTTGACATCAACTGTTCCTTTGTAACCCAAGCTCAGTAAAGGGGGGCTTACCTGATGGCAACCACTCCTGCCTGTCTCCCTATCTCCAGACTGAAGACTACAGCATCTTACATCTCAACAGAAGAAAGGCAAAATGTCTCACTGCCAGAGGGTAGATTGTTTCTGTCAGCAGCCATGTTTGCAGTGCTCAGAATGTTCTTGGGTCCAGGGGCTTTTTAGATCTTAGTAAATGCAGACAGGCTTGACAGACTGGTATCCTGGTATAAATGCAGAGCGTGTTTCTTGACTCCTGCAAGCTGATAGGAAGCAAGAAAGTAAAACTTTTATGACTTGGGATTTCAAGTTCCCCAATTCCAAACTTCCCTGCTTGGTATTATGATCTCATTACAATTTTGGCCTCAAACAGCAATGATTTTTTATTCTGCCTGTATCTGTACCACTACGGCTAAAGGTCTAATCAGCCAATAAGCTGCTAAGATGAAGTGACACCTAGCAGGACAAAGCTGAGCAAGCAGCCTCTCAGCAGGTGATCCCAGCAAGGACACGGTATTTGGGAAGTGTCCAAGGGTTAATGAAACATCCTGTATCCCGCAATCTCAGGCTGAAGTGCTACAAGTGTGCTGTACACTGGTCTTTGCAGGGACCCTTTTCTGACCTTCCAATTCAGCTGAAGCAGCCCCATGAAGTCTCAATGACAATCACCTTTACACTGCTCCTTCAAAGTGCCCACCTCACACCTGCCTCATGGTGCTTCTTCTGTTTCCATTTGTTTCTTCCACTCTCAGCAGCAGACAACTTCTTGTAACTCTCTAGCGCTCTCAAATCCATTTCCAGATTACTGTCACCATCCTTCCAACCTCCTACAATATCTGGCCCTTTAGCACAAAACTGGAAAGAGAAGCAGATTCATGAGTTGGCAGGTGCATCACAGGTAAGTACCGTAAGTGTCTTGTAGCAGTCGGTAGTCTTACACATACCTCCTCTTGCCTTCTAAAGATGCCACTACCTCAAAATCTGTTACAAGCATGGAGAAGTTTACTGACTCTGTTACTACCACATTTTTCCTCATCTGGGAGCACTGGAGTAAATTCTTCTGTTCCTCTCTGCTGTGAAGTCACTTAACATTACTGGCAGAATGTCTTAGTAGACTGAAATAAATACACAGTGGTCATTACTTCTTTGCTGTGGAGCACTCAATGGGACATGATAATACAAGACCACGATCAACGCTGACCACCTTCACTAAAAGCAGAGGGATCTGACCCCAGTGAGAACTGAGGATGCTCCACGCTATAAGAGAACATACAGACGACACGTTGTATGCGACATATGCCCATATGCAGCAGCCAGATGAGGAAGCACCAGCAGATGGTGCCCCACAACAGGTACTGCATCATCTCCTGGAGTTTGTTGAGAACCGTACACCAGCTCAACCTCAGCAGAAATGGCTTCCTCAGCACAGTGTTCTTACCGCTTCGCATCCCTGAAAGTCAGGAGCAGAGAATTTCAGTTTCCATAATTAACAATTTCCAAAGTACCAATTCACTTAATTAAAAAAAAATGCTTTTATTAAAAAAGTTCATCACAGGAAAAGCTTACAAACAGCAAAGCTCCTTTACAAGAAATCCTTCAGAGAATATGACTAATGTACCTGTACTTTTTAAATATAATAAAACATTTGAGTCAAGGCCCACTCATTTTCTTATTCTCTTTTTTTTTTCTTCTGTTGTTTTCTCTTTACTACCTTTCAATCATTTTCTGGATGGAAAAAAACAGCAGCTCAGTTTCTGAATAAAAGTAAAAGTCCTTTCACTTCTACGTAGAATTCAGGATTCTCACAAGTGCTGCAGAGCAAGAGGCCCCATGCACCCCTTTGTCTGTCTGTAGCAAGAAAAATGTTTTTGTTGTTCAGTGCCCTGCATGGCACCTCTGGAGTTCTCCCAAATCCAATCAGCTTGATCTTGGTGTTTTGTTTTTTTGTTGGTTTTTTTTTTAATCTCTGCTTCTATTGATTTGCAGAGAATGTCCAGCCACACATAGATTTAAAATGAATACTTGAATCTTTGTTTCCAAATATATATTGTCAAGAGTGGCAAATTACTTTTAATGTCAGACACTGCTTGTGCGTATGCAAAGGAACTGGTGTGTGAACTCCTAATCACAGGTACAATGACAGCTACCCCAGGCATATTTCAGTACATTTTAAAATGCTATTAGCACTATCCCCATTCTGAACCAGTTAGGCATTTCATGTTATTGTGCCAACAATGAACTGCACAGAAAAAGGAATATTCGAAGATTATTCACATGAAAAAGAAAACTCAAATATTACTGATTGACAACTTGTCTTGTGCTAACAGGAATTTAAATTTGTATTTTCTGAGAACAGCCACATTCACTGTGTAATAACAATCCATCACCTCCTAGGAGTCATCACAGCCAATCAAGATTTCACAGTCTTCACACCCAGACCCTCATGCCAGAGTCCTTTCCAGTAACACCCTTCTGCCCAGCTACATCCACCGCCATCCCCACATCCTTAGGTGGCCCCAACCACAACCTCACCCCACCCAGATAAAATATGAATCTATTAACATACATGAAATAATACAATACTTCGTCCTGGCCTTGTTTTGGGAAGTGGCAGACCCATTCCCACTTGCCTTTTCAAATGCAGACCAGCACAGATATACTGATGGTGTTAATCATCCCTCAGGACCAAGAAATTGCACATACACTTCATGCAGCAACTTTATTTTTGTAACAGATGAACTCTATTCAGCTTTTCAAGGCAATTTATAGGTAGCTATAACTACCTATAAACAGCTGAATTATGAAGACCAGGGTCATATACTAGAAATATTGGGTAAATTAGTCCATAGTGAGTGGAAGCATTGTTCACTTGAACAACTAAGTTTTCCTCCCTGAACCTACACGTTAAAAAGAATTATCATCCCTATTCCATGTACAATTCAATTAAGACATGCATAGTTTACATTCACTGTATTGTAATGGTAAAAAAACCCCCCAGATATCCTGTCTGTTCTGTTCTAACTACATTACCAAATCTTCCCAATTCCAAATCCCCACGTGCCTACGTCTATGTTGCTCCAACTTCATTCACTCAATAGTAAAACTAATGGACATTCCCCTCCATAGTCATCATTCAAACAGGAATTTCCCAACAGCTTTGTAGAAACTGATTTGCTTCCATATAAATGACAAAACAGCACATCACAGATGCAGGCACATGCTCACCCTTAGGGACTGCTGCCATCTTAACAATTTTGCTGCCAGTATTTCAGAAACTCATTTCAGCTCTGCCTCTCAAATTCTACACATGGAAAACAAAAAAACCACTACTAATTTTCTTCGTAAAATGATGTACCAACAAACACTGCTATTCAAGAGTTGGGTATTATCACAGAACATCAAGAGCAAAAAGTTATAAGAAGTTACCTGTACAACACAAACATCAGATAATATTAGTTGCAAATCCAGCAATGAGTGAACATAACTTGCTTTTTAGCAGTGGCTACAGCACTGAAAATCTCCTCCCACCATTATGTTTGGTAAACACACAGAAAGATTATTGCTTTTCACTTTTATAATTTCCTCTTTTAATATTAAATTAGATGCTTGGATTATTTTAAGTTTCCCATAAATAAAATAATAATCCTCAGGGATGACCAACTGAGAAAATTAAGCTGTGTACATCTATAGTTATTAATGATGCTTTTGCTAATATTTCTGTTGAGTATTTACACTTCCTGTTTAACATCGGAAATCTGTCTCCCCCAGATCTTGGTTTCACTCTTGGTCTTTTTCTTAGGCATTTAAAATGGAACCTTTTGACATTTTGGTTTAGCCATGTATAGGTATAGGCAAGATTTCTGGAGGCACAGTGATAATACAGCTCTATGCAATATATCATAAAACATACCACGTCTCATAAAATATCCCTCCAGTTTCTCTGCATATAGAATCTAAATGTATAGACTTTCATAGACACCGGACCTCATTATACTTCAGGCAAAAGACTTCAGGAGAATTAAGTTTTACAGAGGGATTTCCTCTTTCCTTCCCTAGGCATTCACCATACATACAGCAGATAGAAGCAGTTAATGACACAACTACCATGTAGAATGTCAACTCCCATTGAATTTGACAGGATTTGACAAGCAGCACTTTGCAAGGAGTAATTCTGTTTGTTGGGATTATGAACTGACTTTTAGACTGTTGTGGATTTTTTCTGGTTTTAAACTATTTGAACTCTCCCGTGTAACAGTTTGTGAGAAACAGTTTACTAGCCCTGAGTGAACTACTCATTGCCACACAAGCATCACAGTAACCACCTGTAGAATTTTACATGGATAAAGAAACCAGTGCGAGGGAAAAATCACTTTGCCATGTAACAGAAAACGCTCTGAAAGCAATGCCATGAACACAAGACCTAGGCTAGGAAGGCAGCAGCACTGCATCTCGAGCATCAGGTACTCCATTGTCTGTTTGAAAAAGCCCTCGGATGGTCTGAGGATGGATACAAACAATCAGCTAAACAGACAAAGTGTGAGTGGCTTCAGCCCACACAAGGAACTTGCAGCACACTCAGCACAGAGTTCTTCTGTATGTATGTATGTATGTATGTAAAATTATGCAACTAGTCCTTAAAAATTACCTGTCTCTTAAGAGAGACACCAACAGACTTTCAAGTCTCCAGCTTCAGGTAGAATTCCACCAGGAAAAAAACTAAAGCCAAAATCAGGAGATACTGGATGTGCTCCAAAGCTGTACATCAAAACAAAGCAACTCATAAACACAAAGAACTTGTTTTCTGTGAGATCAGGATTAGGACTGGGCTATTCAGAAGTGGGCACAAAGCTCCCACAAAATGTAGTGGTGAAATTTCACTCTTGTTTAACCACAAGGAAGATTAAAGCAGGAGTCAGCAACTTCCCCACGTTAACGGGGGAGGCAGTGTCATAGCTAGAATGACAACATGGGAGTCTTTAAACCACATCCCTCGTAAGGTCATGCTTCACCACACCAGGTAATCCTACAAAAACCTATCAGGATTGGGCAGAAAGGAAGAAATTAATATACAGTCATCTAGGAGAACAGGAAGAATTAGACTATTATACCCCACTAAACAGGCAGGAGAGGAAAAACCCTGAATTACCACAAGCAAGGATATACCATACATCTTGGGGGGAAACCCCTGTGTTCTACATATGAATCACAGTTGTTAATAATGAAATTTTAACCCAAACCACAAAAGGTGTTCTGTATTCTTCCTGACTTTTTTACTTAAAAGAGAGGAAATGGGGTCAAAATTGTTATTGTTTCTAGCACTGTAAGAGAAATCCGTCTCAAGCACACAGATTTTGTCCATGAAGTTTGGGAAATACTGGGAGATCAGTTTTAGCATGTGAAGATAATCTAGAATTTGGAATAATAAGTATTCAAAATGAAACAAAATTTTAGACAAATGGTTTTCTTGGTGCTTAAGGCAAGGATAGCTGTTTGGTGTGAAATAAATGAGAAAAAACCCCAAAACCACCAAAAAAACAACCCAAAACACTTTCATTGTACTAGAGCCACCTCCATCACCTAAATCAGAAACCGTTGGTTCTTTTCTCATTCTCTTGTTTCTTGTCTCACATTTGGAGAGGCGGCTCTTTGTGCTCCCTACACACCAACATAACTTAAGTTGTGGTGTACCTGCAACATGGAGGAGGCTCCAAAATAGTCTCAAGACTCTGAAATGGTTTTATTTAATGTTTATGAACAAAGCTGCAGAGAAAACCTGC
>VYZX01005325.1:0-11119 GCA_013401335.1 Brachypteracias leptosomus
ATGCTGACATCATGTCGGGTACTTAAGGAGCCTGGGCAGTGCAGTCCTGGCTTTGTCTCACCCGGGTTGCCTCGCTCTGTGTCTGTAGCTGTATCCACGCGGTCTGTACCTTTATACCTCTTGTTTTGTACATTGTTATCCCTGTTGCTGTTACTGTTGCTGTGATTGTTGCTTTTGCATTGTTGTATTAAATTCTTATCTCGACCCGCAGGGTTTGTATTTTGCTACCTCTCCTGTTCCCGTCTGGGGAGTGGGGGGGCAGCGGCCACGTGGTGCCCGGTCCTGGCAGGGTTTAAACCACCACCACAACAAAATCTGAAATTTAGATTTAACACAGAGATGAAAAACTGGTTTGTTCTACCCTTACCTGCTGTTCCCCCCTATAATGCTACATCTGTCAGATACAAACACATAACAGACATTCCCCACTAGATCTTCTAATGAACATGCAAGGAATATTTTTACATCCTGGCAACTTCAGGAAAACCAGAGATTATGGAGAAGCCAACACTGATAGGCTTAATAAATCACTGTCTTGCTTTCAAAAAGAAATTATATAGTGAGCATTTCTGTCTTTGATAGAGAGAAATACTGAAGTCACCCCTTGCATTTCTTTAACATCTTTTAAATTATTATATCTTCCCTAAAAATCCATATAATGAAGTTATCCAGAAGTACTTTAGTAGGAATGGTAGCCATTATACAGGTATGCATGTGTGATGGGGTGGACAAGAAAAGAGAGAAACTGCAGATCTCTTCCCAGTAGTACATTATCACAGAGTGAGGATCTCAGCACAAATTATTTTCTACTCACTAAAGTACTTTCATGGGCTGAACTAAGCAAAGCTGATTCTTCTTTCGAACAGGGAGCCTCATCAAATATTCAATACCCAGTTGTATACTGATTGTTATGCATTGGCTGTTTTACTTTATTGCCATTTCTCCCAAGATGCTCTTGCATCAGATTTCACGGGTTGCTTTTCATGCCATGTATCCTGAAAGGAGCAGCAAACCCCTGTGGCAGGAGTAGGTGGGGAATAAATAAAACAACAACAAGGAAGAGGAACGGGAGCTACAAAAGAGCCTTCCTTTCATCTGCAGTCCAAAATTAGATGTTACATCTACTGGTAGTAGGGAAGAAAATGTGAAGAACAGAGGGTTTGGACAATTTATTCTCATCATCAATTTGATACTCAGATGCCCCATATGTTGTTCTTTACCTGTCCATCCTGTCTACATTTCTAGACAGCTGGATTCAAAGCTAGTGTAAATGCATGTAGTACCAGCAGATTAAAAGGAGCTATGTTGATCAGCTCTGAAGGAAAATTTGGACCTTGGTGATCTAATTTAAGAAAGGTTTGCAGGCATCCAGGGAGCAGCCTTTCATTATTATTTCTTCTCAGTGGTTGTGTTTTGTATTTATACCAGCAGAACAAAATCTCCCACAAATTTTCTTGCTAAGCAAAGACAATAATAGTGCAATAAGTGCTGGTTGTTCTGGGATACTTTTTCTTTTCTATTAATAGTCAAACTTATAACCTTAGTGTCATGATTTAGTCTTTGAAGTATGGAGGCAATAGGAAGTCAATTGTATGTAGAAAAGGCAGCTGAGGCAGTCTGGGGTAAACCCACAGAGAAGAACTAATGCCTCTGTTGAGGAAGGATGAATGGTCTCCTGGAAAATTAAAAGCAAATCTTAGAGTCATGATATTTGGTGGTATAGAAATGGAGAAGGGGGCAGGAAGTGGAGATGGAGCTGCTGCATGAATATCAGTCCTCAGTTAAGAATAAATAATTCAGTAAATGACTCCTTAGAGTTCACTTTTGCAGAGTAAAACCGGAAATGCAATTGAGGTTTGTATGTCACAAAGGTAGGAACAACAACAACAACAAAACAGGAAAAGAGCCTATTTTAAAAAATATTCTAAACTTTATTACTTTTGTGTGTTGTGACTCATGAAGTCTGGCTGTTCAGGGCCAATATACTTCCAAGTATTTTAAACTCTGAATTCTGAGGCACCAAGTAGCATTAACTTCTATATGTTCAAGTCCTAGAAGTATTTTCATCTGCAGAGTCCTGAGAAGGAGAGTGTTAGCAAAGATGGTTTCAGCCTAGCCAGTTCCATACTCTCGCTCATGTACCCTTTCTGTAGACACAATTCCTCCTGGCATCCCTGAAGACCACAGAATCAGGTCTAGTTTTAAGCACAGGCTTTTGTGAAGCCTATTTGGATCTGAGTAGCTTTTCAATGGGTTTGCTTAGTGCTATTTATATTGGAGGAACCAATAGCTGATAAAGCAAGGTACTTCAAAGGCCTGGGAGGATGAGAAAAATGCCAGACTCATGGTATTTTATGTGTAGGCCTCACCACGGAGAAGTTAATTTGGTGCCTTTCACTGTCACAAATACATTAATACGCTGCACAAAGTCATTTTAACTTTTCAAAAGGAAACATGGCTATTTGTCATCTCTCCATACTCTGTATTTTCTCTCTGGCCCTTGATTCCACTTGTAAAATAACTGGCAAATGATCTGTCTTAATGCGAAGACCTAGCAAACTGCCTGCATTCTGTGGTCTCTTGTGTGAAAGGATTTACGCAGAGTTCAGTTGTGACTCATGTTTCTGCTCAAGATGGAGTCTGAGAATGTTTGCTATACTTACTACTAGAGTTTTTAAGTATGTAGTTCTTACCTCATGGTCTGAAATCTCCTGGGAGCAGATATTATCCAAACATTTAATTATGTCTGAATTGGCTTTTCCACTTTTGAATGCAATCTGTATCTAATCTAATTTGGATCTGGAGTTTTCAATGTAATTGTAGGTAGACAACCATGTGTACACACAGTACAAGTACACACAGATGCATACATGTAAAGAGGCTCTATTTTTTTAAAAAAGAGAATTGAAGTCTATTTAAAATTATTAACAAATCCTGACAGATTTCAACATATAATTTTGGACAAATAAACATTTTTTGGATCTAGGTGACGTTCACAAAAGGTAGGAGGAACTGTTCTTTCATCCTTTTATAAGATATCTGTGTAGGCTGTTGAGGTTGTAAGAGTTGTTCACACCTCTCTCTTCTTCTATGAGAATGTATGGACTTTAAGTAAGTCTTCTATCCCTCAGGAGAGTGGCCCAACTGCTAACTATTGTGTATTCTGAATTGAGCTGTCCTTTTGAAGCTCAAAGTGGAATCATTTTGTATCTGCCTTAAATATTCACAGACACAAAGTGAAAAACTGACTTTAGCCAGGAGGTTGGAGTTATTTATATGGTTTTTGGTCTCCATGTCAGTGAATATTTAACGAACTGCTACATCAGCTTCAAAAGACAAGAGTGTGCCTTCAACTATTGTTCAGTTCAGTGGTTAAAACAAGCTTCTGTGAGTAGGAGTCTATGGTTAAAGTTCTTGATTTGAACACTGTTTGAGGAGTCCTCGATCTCATTCAAGTACTGTGGCATAGCAGCCTTGCTGTACCGCACTCCCTTTTCATTCACTTTCTGAATCTACTCCTCTGTTCAATCAAATGCATTTCAAAATTCTTTATTTTCACTTTGGACAAAATGTACTAATGAACTCCAAATGTGTTCATAATTTCAACCTTAAAAAAAAAAAAAGCCATTGCCATTAAAGGTTTTGTATTTCAGCCATACAGCAAAACTTGGCATGCGCTGCCACTTCCTTAAATGTAATCCCTCCCCTTCCAAATCTGAAGTGTTTCTCTCTTCATTCCAATGCACTCTCCACTCTAATGTAATCTTCCTCTCTACTGCGTGTAGCATTTTGGGGACCTTTGAGAGGACAGCATTTGACTGCCACTCACCTATTTTTTGAGAACTGACTTCATGAAAGATTGAAAATATTATAATAATATTAATGAAGACTGTAATGAAAGATATGGAAGAGATGGACAGCAATAGATTTATGATGCCATTTCACTGATTGCACCCACTCTCTCTCTGTTTTTTTCCATTGTCTTGTTCTCATTTAGGAAGTTGAATTACCAGACTGAGAGAAGTTAAAAGCAACATATTCAAAGTTTTGCTTTTTAATTAGCCTCACTCCATCTTCCTCAACTCCCTTTCTCCTCTAACAGGAAGCAACATGACAGTTATTAGACAGCTGCATAACCAGCTGGTTGGAGGCCTCCAGACTACTAATTGCTCTGATAATATCTACAGGAAAGTCAGTGCACTGTATCCTAATGTACAGGCAAGGCATCTGCTAGCTCTGCCTGCACTTCTGAATGCATGGAAAGGGAGCTATTGACCTGTCATTCTTATGAACCCAAAATATCCAAAAAGCTGGGCTTTACAACAGCTATAAAAGAAAGCATTTTCTCTCTATCTCATTTCTAAAGTACCTATCAATTTAGTATTTAAACTGCTGGCCTAAATCCATTCCTTGTTCTTTCAAAAGGCATCAGTTCACATAACACTGAAGCAGCCTGGTCCTAGCACAGCACCACGCGTCAAGGTACATGCAAACAATTTGGCTTTGTGGGTTTCTCTCTGTAACCTTTAGCCATGGTTGTCATTTTGCTCACACTGAGAAAGAGTAGGGGCAGGCTGGGGGCAGAGGGTCTGAAACTCTCAGGCATCAAAAAGGAAGTGGTAAGGCCCATAAGAGACCTCTGAGTAAGTGCTGAGGAGGGATCCAATTTGATAAGTGACAGAAAATCCTATGCAGAGGATGAACAGAAAGAACATGCTGGGGGATATTTGAGAAGATGGTTGAAGGAGTCAATGTCTTTCTGTCTCATTAGATACTTTAATGTTAAATTTTTGAGCATGATGACTGGTAGATGAAGGGAGTACAGTCAAGTGGTGGACATGTGTTGCTGAATCTCCTCAGTGTGCACAAATGCCCAGTGTCTGACACGTGAGCTCAGCCCTCGAGTGGGTGCTGGGAAGGGGGAGAGGAAAGTAAGCTCGTGGATAATTAACTGCAAATGCAACAGACAACTGTTCTGTTATTCATTTTATACACTTTTTAGACTGTACTTGTAGGTACTCATTCAGTGCCTCATCCACCTTAACAATCAGTTACAAGTCACAGGCTAAATAAGGGGTGTACCTGTGAATAGATCCACTGCTGCTCAGTGTAGCTGTAGAGAAAGAAGAAAATTGATGGCTTGCACAGAATAATAACAAAAATGGGTGTCTGACACACCATGTGGGTGCAGGTCCCCTGAGAGATAGCATCAGCGTCTGATAGGGAGAGAGAGAGATATTTTTAAGGTAAAAAGGTCTCAAAGCATTGATGGCTTTGTAGGTTAAAACCATCACCTTGAATTCAACCTGGGAGCTTAGCAGAGGTCAGAGAAATGCATAGAGCAGGGTCTAAATTGCTCCCAGTGTGCAGCCTGTCAGGCTTCAGCATGCTGTGCTGGTTTCAGTCTGAATATTTTGGGGCTGCATGGAGAGAGCATTAAAGTAACCTAATCTTCTGTCCTGCATAATTGCAGCATGGTCACAGCAGGCAGGAAAGGGTCCCTGCCTTATGCTGGGTGTAAATGGAAATAGGAGCCCTTGCTCATGGTGGATGTTTGGCACTTAGGACCAGGCCCTGGCTTGAGCAGTGTCCCCAGTGTACACACTTGCTTCACTGGGAGATGTGTTGCATCACCTGGTTCCCCCCAAGTCTTTCTCATCTGATTAGTCATGGCCAGCCTGTCTGGAGCTCCTTTCCCCATGTCAGCCAGGCAGTGAGTGCCTTGTGCTCTGGAGCCAGGGAGGCTGATCCCCCAGATTAAATAGTCTGTTTCAAACCACGTGCAGCTCTTTTCCTCATGGCATGCCTTGTCGTTCTGGTGGACTATATACAGAGAAACAAGGAAACCTCTGACGTGCTTCAGACCTCAGGTGGGCAGAAGCACCCTGTGGCTGTGCTTACTGCTCTTCATTGACTACCATGAGGGCCTTTGGTTTTTCTTCTTATGCACAGAGAGCCCAGATCTAACATTTTTTTATGCCCATAGCCATTTCCTTGGTGGCTCCTGGGTGGTCACAGCATAGCCAGCACAGTGATGCCTTGAGATGCTGAATTCAGTACCAACCATGATAATGTACAAGTGGTAACATCACAAATACAGTCAGCTTTTAAATCTTTCCACCATATTCATTATTCCTTTCTCTTTCACCTTCTTTGTTTACCATATGTTTGACCTCAGCATGAAAAAGTGCACAAAATTGCAAGTGGATTAGCATTAAAGTCCTTGTAAGGTTCATTTCTAGCTTTATTTTCCATTTCACCTGCACAAGGTTTGTGCTTACAGGTAACCTGAATCACAACATGTAACGGCTTCCTGAAATGGTTCTTTGGTTCAGATTCTTTACCTCTGTCTCTTAAGGTTAGTACCAGATTGTGGAGGTTTGCAGCTGGACTGCAGGCCTCAATAATATTTTTCGACCTTGGCGATTTGGCTGTGCCTGTGAAAATGAGGGATAAACAAGTACAAGGACGGACTTGCAACCACAAGATAGGGATGTTGTCCTGACTGTGAGCAAAAGTATGCATAAGCTANATGTAACCTTATGTATAAAAAGAGTTTGCCTGCAGTAATAAAGAGCTTTTTTGGCTATTGCTACAAGAGATCTGTGTCGCTCGACCGTCCCAACTGCGACACTAGATGGTATCATTTGATGGTTCAGTGTCAGCAAGTGATACACTGCTGTCATTTCCAGAGCCTGCTTACTTTTTGTTTTGTTTCTTTGAAACCACAATCTTTAAAAACTTTCTTTTTACTTTTCCTGGCTCTTTATCATTTCAAGCTGTAGATCCTGAGGTTGTAAGTAAGTACTAGACCCCTCAGGATAAAAACTCTTGCAGAAAAGGTAAAAGTTAAACCTCTCCAGAAACAATCAGATGTCTATAAGTGCTTCTGGCCCACCTGTGGATTGTGGGGCTCCCTAACTGGAGATAAACTGGTAGACAAGATAACCCAATAGGTCTCCATGTTATATGCTTATATGGTCATCTGTTTTTACTTGCACACCTACAGATGGAGCTGGGGGGGGAACCATCTGCAGCAAAGAATTTATCCGATGGATTAGGCAGTCTTTTTAGTGTGTGTTTACAGATAGGCTTTTCTCATTGTTTGAAATGATCAAATCAATGGTTGGTGTGCAGATGTTTCAGCAGCGCATTTCTCACCAGCTAATCCCTCTTTGGTGAATGATCACTGCAGACACACTGTATTTTTACTGCATGGTACTTGTTTCAGTCCCAGGCAACATTCGTGATAACAGCTCCCACAGAATTAGCACTTTCATGTGACACTCTAGCTTTCTCATGAGCACAAGTGTTCTTGTGTTAATGTTCAAGAAGAACAAATAAAATGAATCATAAAAAGAATGCTTGAAAAACTTTTTTGCATAGTAAATTTCTCCAAATAATCATAGAATTCAGGGAGACCAAAATGCTTTGCTGATGTGGTTCAAATATAGCAGTTAAAAAGCAAGTATGGCAATGTAAGACACCTCATTTTGTAATTTTCTAAGTGACTTTTCTTTTCCTTTTTACTTTGAACATCATCTTTAATTAAAAAAGTGTAAGAGGAATTATTAGAAAGTGAAATTTACCCAACAACAAAACAATATCTTGTACCAAAGTGAAAAAGGTTTTTGTAGTATATTCAAGTTAAAACCTGAGGATTATACTTTAAATTAACCCAAGCCTCCAAGGAACTTCCTAATTTGGTTGATTTTTCTTCTTTTTGATTTGTTCAGCAACCAAACTGGGGCGGGAGGAGGGGGGATGCAGAATCCTTCGCTCTAATCTGGAATACCTGTGATGATCATTACTTGACAGTATAGTAGGGTATATCTTTCAAACCCATTTCTATTCAGCAAATTACTTACATTCATTTTAAGATTAACACTCCAGGGCTTGCTGAAGCATAAGAGATGATGGGACTGAAATTTAATCAAATTATTAATGTCTGTATTTATTTGATATTTATGTTACTGTTTTCTCCATGGTGCTCACTCAGGATTAGGTCACTAATGTGTAGCTGATGTATTCAGCTACACACACTGCAAGTATGTAGGACAGTTGATCTTTGTCCTAGGACTTAAAATGAAGAGTAAGTGGTAAAAAAGGAACAGATAGAGCCAAATGTGGAGAATACATGTATTTGTGTGTGTGTTGTTTTAAAACAGTAAGTCTTTTATCAGCATCTACTTTAACCCATTCTCACTGGAAGGCACCATGGAAAAAGCAGGACATGTAGACAGAGTTCAGGGAGAGACAGTGGTGGTGTTAGAGATCAGAATGGGCAGATTCTTGAAAGTCAGAATTTTAAAATCAGGACCCAAAATCTTTTCAGCAAGACTTAAATATGCTTCTAGGTTTTCAGAGAAACTAAGCAAACAAAAACTCCCACTAGCATCTAGAGTTTTGTCAGACTGAAAGTCTTTTTAACTAAATATCTACATCAGTACGTACTTTCAGGTATCTGGGACAGATGTAGAAAAGGGTGAATGTAGAGTTGGGTCACGGCTCCACTGTCTCAGGGATGGTATCTTTGTGTTTAACAACTCGTTAAGAATCTGACTGCTTGGGTTTTTATTTCTGCAGATCTTGTCCTCCATACATTGGGTTACAAAGAAAAACACATAATTGTCACAAGGTTTAAAATAAAGCAAAGGATGTGACTCAGTGTTGTCATCCCAAGTGGAGCTGGGGTAGAGGAGAAGCAAAAATAGCATTTGTGAGCTCATGTTCCCTAATACTTTTCTACATCATTTGCAGCTGTCTTGTAATCAGCAGAGAGAATTCTTAGAATGTTTGTTATCAATATTGTAATGTAATCCATCGATCAGTTAGTAATAAAGTGGTCAAATGCCTATTACTTTACCATTGATTTGTTGCAGAATCATTAACCCTTGATTGACTTTTTGTCTGAATGATTCCTTCAAAATACTCCAGCCTCCTCCTGGAATAAGATCCAGTGTGACGTTCCTCTGAGTGGAGTGGCTGCTAGCAGGCAGAGATACATATCCCTGAGACATGCCCATGTATGACTGAAGATGACAGAACTACTGTAATCCCCATGTTTGAGCTACTTTGAAATAAAATTACCCAGAAGGGCTTTTTGCATTCATTTTAGAAGATGATTTCAATTATTAAATAGCTTTGGATTTCTCCTGTTGACACGGCACCTAAGCTGGATGGTACTTTTTCTCTCAATCTCATTCTCATATTGCATGAATAGCTTTCTTCATACAAGTCAGAGCCTTTGTTTGTAAAATTTGTATTAATTTTGAATCATCTTCTCTGTTCATGCAATAGTCAGTACTTGCTGTCTGTGAATTATGTTATTCAGCCTTTTCCAGTCTGCCTGTCACGGGTTCAGCTTGGCCACAGTAAGGTAGTGGATTTTTGCTCTATGCTGCAACCATAGAGTTTGCATTGACATGTGAATATCCTCCCAAGTGATGTGGTGAGACAAGAATAGTGGGGTTGGGAGATGGGATATAATGCAGAAAAGTCAAAGTAATCTTTCAGGTGTACCCCTTTAGACTATTGTTCATGTTTCCTGTTTTCATTAGAAATATGGCAATGAGCTGTCAGGACTTTGGCGTTAAGGTCACTCCCAAACTCAGCCTATAGAGTAGATGTAGCCACTGTATTTCTTCTGCTCACAGAGCAGAGGATGGGAATGTTTTTGAAAAAGAGTGGAGTAAAGAATCCTTTAGCTTGGGCATGGATTTCTGGATGAGTAATTATTAGTGGTATCAACTGCAACATCAACAGTCATGCATTTGCCTTGCTGCTTTCTGTATGGTGAACAACAACACACAAAAATGTGCATCTACTAGTTTTAAATGAACCAAATTCAGTGCTTTCATTCACAAATATAATTGCATATACAAATCAAGCTATTCTATGTGTTCAAACTGATGTGATGATAGCAACAACTGAAAATGTTTATGGATATTCTAATTGGAACAAGGAAAAGGAAACTGGTTGTACTTAGGCTGTTGCTGTGAGGATGCGTTTTCAGTATGCAGTGTTATGTACAGTGCAGTCTTACTGCCTAAATCAATCTCTATGTAGTTTCATCACTAAGTTTCTGAGTGTCATGCACAAATTACCATTACAAGTATGTGTATATATTGTATAAACAAAAATTACAGCTTTGTGAAAACAGCACTTTTTTTGGTGCCTGAGAATCTCTGCAATCACAGGGCCTATGTCAGGTACATCAACACATCTGGAAGCATAATCCTCCCTTCCTTAAAGGGGATGAATATAACTCTTCTTAATAGGGCCCTCATGGCAATAAAGGTTAACTGCACACTACCATGACAGCTATTAGAAGGACCTGCTAAAACCTTAAAAACCTCAGATTAACTGTTCAGGGGTTTGAAATACGCCGAAGCACTCCTGTCCTTGTACAATCTATAAAGCATGAGGGAGGACTGGTTGAGGCACTGACACTGTGGCAATACATAGTAACTCAAGAGTTCATATCTAAGTTGGAGCTCATCTAAATCGTTACCTGTGAAAGCAGCAATGCTGTTTTACACTATAGCAACCATGGTCTCCTGGGTTATGCGGGTTATGCAGCCTGAAGGACCAATAGGAAGTTTTCACATTTTATTTCCAGGGCATGCTTTCTTTTCTTTTCCCTTGAAGCCAGCCTGCACATATTTCTCTTTCCAAATGTGTAAGTCTGCTCAGTCCCACTCGTGGACACCTTCCTGTGGTTTAATGGCCTCTGCACACAGAGCAATTCTTTGCTCTTACCAGCTATGCTATTAAAGACATCCTTCGCCTGAAGCCATTTCTACCATGTTATCACACAGTTTATTTCCAAAAGCTAAGGTAATTATGTGCATTACTTAAAATGTATTTGTGTGTGTGTTTATGAAAAAAAGAGCAGGGAATGCAATAGAATGAATTTCTATTTGTTGATGCACTGAGGGAATGGTGAACTCCTGCTGATCCAGTGGGGAACATGTATTCTCCTCAAGTGTTGGTGTAAACCATTCCCGCTAAAATTCGGATATAGCATGTTGTAAACACTGAAACTAAGCACAGAAGCTGAGCTCTGGTTTGGCAGCTGTCTCCATTTAAGGCTGAGGGTGATCCCCACAGAGCAGAA
>VYZX01005326.1:0-70399 GCA_013401335.1 Brachypteracias leptosomus
CCTTAAACCACAACAGATCTTTTGAGACTAAGAGGCTGAGCAATAAAATGTCAGATAGTGTTCAATATAGGTAAAAGTGCAGTTAGTCACATGGAAGAAAAATAATCTCACCTCCACATTTAAAGTGGTAGCTGCTGAGCTGAGTGTTACAGCTTCAGAGTGTGTTCTTTTGATAGTGATCAATAATTCCATGGAAATGCTTGCTCAGTGCTCAATAGTAGTCAAAAAAGACAAATAATATGTTAGAAACTATTTCAAATGAAGAGAGAATAAAATGGAGAACTTCATTATGCCACTGTATAAATCCATGGTACACCATATCTTGAATGTTATGTATTCCTTAATCTCAGAACAGATAAAGTAACATGAAATACATAAAGAAAAAATCAGTGAAAATCAAAGGTGTAGTACAGCTTTTGTGCAGAGCACAACTAAGCTAACAATCTCCAGCATAGAAATGAAGTGACTGAAGAATGATATGAGAAAACTTTACAAAATCATTGACTCTTATGGAAAGAGTGGATAGAGATGAACTGTTTAATTTCTCCTCTGTAGTATCAGAACTAGGGGGCATCAAATTAAGATAGCAGGAGCCGGGCTCCACATACAAAAAAGGAACCAATCATTATGCAGTATCTGGGTTTCCCACAATGCTGTGGGATGCAAAATCTGGGTTCAAGAGGAGAAAGAACACAGAAGAGAAACCCACAGACAGCTGTTAAACAGAAGGAGATCAAACTTGGCATATAGTGTTCCCTGACCAAAACAGCTCTGGCTGCAAACAGGTGGAGACCACTAAAAATACTGAATGAAAGTGTCCTACATCCTTATTCTCCTTTTACTCTTTCCTAAACATTAACTTATAGGCTCCTACAGAGTCAGAACACATCATTGGACCGTTAGTCTGACCCACTGTGATTATCTTTAGGTGTTTAAAGCTTTAGCATATAAGGCAAGTGTCACCTGCAACATAGTAATCTATTCTTCTGTGGATTAAATATATTATAACTGAAGAATGCAAAGCTACTTGTAACTTCCTCTTACACTCTTGCTACTGCTGTCTGTCCCATATCCAGACCTCAACTAGAAGGAGTGCTGGGCTTATCTGCTGCACTCACTAATCTGCTATCCTTCTGTCCCTTATTGCCCAGCAACCTTAATGACAGATCTTTTTAGCTTTTATTAGCAGCAGGAGAAATATATGCTTAATCTATTGGTTTTGTTGTGTAATGCAATGGTACACTGCAAAGTGTACACTGCAAAGAAAGAAAATGCTAGAGATTATGGCTGAACTAGTTTTCAAAAACAAGTTGGACAAATAAAATAGATTTCACATTCAGAGCTTGGAATTTGGCAACAGACATTACAAATCATGAGCAATATAGAGGATAGAAAATTTAATTAACAAAGCTAAAGATGGAAAAGAAAGCACACTGATATATGTAATATGGCTCTCAGCTTCAATATTCAGCAATAAAATAACAAGCTAATACTTCTAAACCAGTCTGAAATGAGCAAAAACACCAGAAGCAACATAGTTGGAAGGTTATATTTCAAAATGTAATTAGTGTCAGAATATTTCAGAACTACTAAAAGCAAATAAGTCACCAAGTTCAATACAAAGGGAAGTACCTATGACAAAGAAGTAATTTAGAGAAGGAAACATACTTCATTATTTTTATTATTTAAATCTAATCATCGTCAGATTAACTTAGAAGAAATGAAGTGAAGGTAAAATACTACATCTTCATATTGCCAAATAATCAGTGTCAAAGAAATTTTAATTTACTGGAAACAATCCCTTCTGTGCAATTAAAAAGCAAAAGAAAACTATTATGTATATTAAATAGCAGCTTTCACTGTAAAATATAGCTCTCCAAAGATTAACCATGGTTTAAATAAATGGCCACAGAACATTATTTCCTAATGTTCTATCTTCATGAAATTAAAGATGACTCTGAAAAAAGGCCTATATGACTATCTTCAACAAGAATACTGAAATGTGTACTTTATTGATTACTGTACACTAAGAGATATTTTGGACCAAGCTAGTATTTTATTGTGTAAAATACTGAGATGTGCTTTCAAAAACCACACATTCCAGCACAACTACCAGGTGGATACTCACTTTCTGTCAGAATCACAATGTTCCCACAAAGCTGTAATGCTGAGCAGCACCAAGATGTCATTTATATGACTGAGCAAGCACCACCTCCCTTTGGCTGTGATATGCAAAGTGGCCACACCACCAAGCTTATGCAGGCATTTCAGCATGAAGAGAAAACAGTGGCAATGGCTCACATGTCAATTTTTAGTGCTCCTAAACTAATCTCCTCTACAGAAACTTCAGACACTTTAAAAACCTTTCAGGGACAGTGATGCTACTGGCAGTTTTCTCTTAACTGCTGCAGGTTGAATACTGTGAAATAGAGATGGATAAATGTTCAGATATTCAAATTCATGCTAGATTCAGAGAAAAACATTTCTTATTTAGAAGCATATGTGGTGATAGGAAGAGAGACCAAGCGACCTCCTTTCTTTCCAATTAGTCAGTAAATTGCCATCCTTGAGCTGTCTTTCAGCTATTTTCCTGGAACCAGGAGCTTCAGACAAATGTTAATATGTAAGAGTAAAAATACATTTTATATTGTTTTGCCCCTTCCAAATTCAGGTTCGGCTTGAGGTCTGTATATAGTCAGACCAGTTGTTGTTTTATCCAAACTAGTTCATCCATCTCTACTCAAGATACTAGAAACCAGCTATGTTGATTCTCTCACATTCAGTGCACAGCCTTTCCACGTTCTTCAGGAAAAAGATCTCACTTTAGACAATGCTCAGTCAAGAGTGTTTTTCCATCAAGAATCTACAGGCGCAAGCTCTCTGGCTCTGGCTTTGCTCTGCATGAAAGCTAATTGCATACGCCTTTAGACCTGCAACTCTTAACCTCTGCACCACTGAGAATAAGCACCATGCTCAGCACTACAGCACAGAACAGGAGCAAACTCACCTAATTACCCCTCCACACATCTTCCTGTAATGCAGCAATGCACTATTGCCTCCTTGGCATTCAGCCAGCAGTCTTCCTACTAACTACTACCTCCTACCTCCCCAAGGTAAAGGAGGTACATTTTGCCAGTCCAAAGGTGTTGTTGCACACTCCTCAGGTCTCTTTTCCTAAACCCCTGGGTGGCTTTCCAGTGTAATAGAGTACTGGTTCCTGTCCCAAGGCTTCAGTCAAGTTATCTAAAGGAAAGGCATTAGCAGCCTTGGGAAAAAGAAGAGGATACAACATCAGTAGGACTACACAGACAGATATGTGAATCTGTGTAGGGGTTCAGCCAAATGGGGCTCCGTACCTACAGTAGAAATGTAGAGCACGCCAGGGCTGGATGACAGTTATGCACCGCAGCATGTTCCATGGTCCTGGTGATCTCTCATGCAGGTAAGGACTTGAGGAGAGCACAGCGTGCCTACCATTCAGTCCAGATACTAATATTTCTCTACTGCTAATCAGGATTCAAAAGATCAATGCAAACATGCTCACAACAATGAAAACATCCCTCACCTTCACCCTTGATTTGGCTTAGTTAAGGAGCCTGAATTTAAAGGACTATCTGGATCCACCTAGCAGTAGAAGGGAATTCACTGACAAAGAGGCTTCTCACAGTTCTCACAGCATGGTGGGCTCTTTGTGAAACCCTATGATAACCCCAGAAGAAGGATGTATTCTATTAGTACAGTGAACGTGGAAAGAATGAAAAACCAGGCAACCACAAAACTGTCTTGGGGCTACAGACTCTATAAAAACAAAAGAGCTTTTTTTTTTTTTTTTTCCCCCACAGCAAAGCCTAGGGTGGCCCTACAGTTGTATTTGATTTACCTTAATTTCATTTAGATGTCACAAATATCCACTGCCCTTGAACAAGAACCGTGTCACACGCAGAACTGACAATTTCCATAGTGGAGTCTGAAGCACATCTTGGAGCTCAGGCTCCCCTAGCAATTACACTGTGATAAGAAATCATATCTTGTAAACTTCAGCTCCAAGAAGCTGAGCATAGTCCATTTGTGACAGGGTTTGTTTTCCCCACTGAATTTTTCAGACAGCGTCATACTCTATTTACTCAAATTGTTGTAGCTTTTGGAAGACTTAATTTTAATTGATACTGTACTGTTCTAACATAATTCTTCACCATTATTCAAATAATACATATGCACATGGTTCTGTTGTAAATATATATCCAGATATATCTGTTATAGTACTGACTTCTGTCAAATTAAGTTTTAGATATTTTTAATGGTAACAATACCACTGATATGTATTCATGGACAGAAAGGCATGAATACAGCTTCCATCCATCTGAAATAAACCATTACTTATTCCTTAAAACCATTATTCCCTAAAATTGCTGTTTAATTAATCACTCAGTGCCTGTGGTCTGGGGATACTTTTATTACTTTTATTTCACTGAGTAAGCTCTGATATCTCAGTCAGTATAACATAATACCAGTAGGTGGAGGAATGGTAAAACAAATATCTGCTTCAGCTATTTATATTTATAAACAGCCATTTTTAATATCTCTTGTCAAGATTTGCATAAACTAGTTGGATGTATGTTAGAAAAACCTATATATACAAATATATATTACTTACATGCACACACTTAAAAACTTATAGATTAAAACAACTTACTTAATACCTGATGAAGCACTTTTTAATCTTAAATTTAACATTTTATGTCATTTTCTTCAATTTCTGTATATTGTATAATACATATTTTGCAAATTATGCTAGAATCCCAAAGCCCTATATTTCCATCCACTTAAAAATAATAGATCAGCACCTGAAGGAAGTAAGGACTTGCTGCAAGTTCCACTTTGGTATTGAGGTTAGTTGAGATTTGAGAGACAGCTTTGGTTAATAGTGTCATGCCCTTGCCAACCTGCAGTTGTGTAGTGTGCCCAAAGCCTTCAGTACACTGGATAGGAGCAGCATTAGCAAGACCTTTGTCCTGTGTCAGGGTGGAGGATGGCTGTTGTGGATGAATGCACTTATGTAGAGAAAAAGTTTCTACGAATGCAGCTGCTATTCTTCCTTCTCTCCTTTGCACAAAATTCTCCCAGCTACTCATCTGGGCTTCAGCAACTTCTGAGCATTGATGTAGGCAACAAAGCTGAGGCTTAAGAAATGCATAACATCTCAACATCCCTGCCGCAGCTTAGACTCCTAAAGCAGCAATTTTAAGCACAAATTTAAGTCGCTCCCATATGTGCTATCAAAATATAGAAACTTTAGAAAATTAAACAAAGATGCACTGAAAGAACTCTCATTTGGACTGCAGCCTGTAGTCTTTCTTCAGGCAAAATTGCTACCAATGTCAGTTGCATGGTTTGCTGTTTTTTTTCTGATTAAACAAGCAGGCACAAGCCCATTGGTTAGCATAAGAAGAAAAGCAATCAGTTAGTATAAATGTACTTATTGCGTCACTGCATTCGGATAAGGAGGAGTGCAGCACAGTTCTATATAGCTATCTCAGATAGATGTCTGAATCATAATTAAGACAGTACATCCCTTAATATCAGTGTTAATTTTATAAGATGGCTGAAACTGAGCTTTGATTTTGAGCAAAAAACTTGGTCAGGTTATCACCATCATTCTTTAGCTATGAGATTTGCAAGAAAAAACCATAAGTACAGGAGCTTCTGTTTGCTCCTAGTGATCGTATTAAATTGCAAATACCAGCACAAAGGGGAAAAAAAAAAAGAGGACAAGATTTCTTCTGTAAAATTAATATAGGTCTAAGGAACTGTAAATATCAGTCTCAATATATGCACTACTGAGTATAGGTAAGATTATTTCTCCTATCACCATTTGTTCTATGCAGCTATGTGGAGAATATTAATAAAAAAGAAACTCATTCTCCCCACCAGATTCAAAAGCTCAAGAAAATATTTTCTCATATTCATTTTAAAATATTGAATCTGTCTATACTACCTTCTTTAGCGTTATTCAAGCTCATAATAATTTTCCTATGATTTTGTTTGTAAATTACTTCTGATTCATTTGGGATTTTTTATCCTTTTTGTATGCAGTATTCAGAAAACCAAAAATATCTGTACTTTTCCCCCTGCCAATACAAGCATTGCAGTACAATCATCTTCCACCAAGTTCCTATTTTTCTCTAGGAGAAAGGGGGAGGATGCACAGAATAACAGATACTTCAAACTAACCATTTATTTTCTGTCAGACAAAATATAGTCATATCTCTGAAAACAAACATAACCTCAACTTACACCACAGAAAACAAGTGAGCAAAAAAATGGGTATAAAATATACCACAATCATCCAATAAAAAGAACTGTAAGATTAAGGGAGTCATGAATTAGCATGATCTCAAGAGATCACACCCGTAGTATCTGACATGTTTTGACACATATGGAACGCGTAAATGAGTTTTAAAGCTGAAGAAGAAAGGAACATTTTAGAGAGCTGTTGCCTCATTAGGGCCATATTCTTCAAGTAGCTGCGCACCTCCAGCAGCCCTGGCAGCCTCACCAGCAAAAGGAGTTGTGGCTGGGGTGCAGCCTACACAAGAGGCGAGGCAGCCTCCAGCATCAGCCCTGTTTGGTAATCGACAAAACAGAAGATGAGGGTCTCCATGAAAGCCGAGGCAGCACAGGCAGGTGTGAGGCTCTGAGGATGGGGAGTGGAGTAAAGGTGGATATGTGGCATAGGGTCAGCATGCCCTTTTCTCAAAAGGTAACCTCAGTTCAACCTCTGCACTCCCCCTCAATGTCTAGTATGTCAGCTGTTCATTTCTCCTTGCTTTGATGCAGTAAAATGTATGGGGGGGAAAAAAAATACACCTTTTTTAACAGCTAAGTGTGTGATATTCAGTTCATGTCAAAGCATTTGGAAAAAGGGGTGTGGCAGGGAAACAAGCTTGTATCTCGCACACTAGCACCCATTCTGCTGCTGCCTTGCACCTCATGTATCTGGTAGAAAAGGACTTACTACCTGAATTTCAGGCTTGTGTTTCACAAAAGAAACAAAAATGGCTTTCTTCTTCATCATCTTCAGTCCTTGTTTCTATCTTAATTGAGACCAAAATTGCTTTCTACAGAGGCCTTTATTCACATCTCAGGATTTAGGCTGAAATGAAATTCCCTCAGTTTTCAAAATTATTGCTTACTGTTAGTCAAACTTTACAGGTCAAGAACCCAAGAAATAGAGATATTATTTTGGCAAAATCATATTCTCTGATCTAATTTTCTAATTAGTCTAATCAGGTTGTTTCAGTTTGTTTTTGTTTTTTTTTAAGATAGTACAGTTTGAATGCAGGGCATTGACCCTTTACTAGAGTCCTCTTTCTGCTTACAAGGAATCCTGCCTATGGGAGATAAAAATCCTGTAACATTTATGGCAAAGGCCTTCTGCATTGATGACAAGAAAGATGAACCAGGTCAGTTTTTCACTCATCCTTAATCTGACTACTCAGTCTTCAGACTAGGTGCTAGTCCGTCATTCAGGTTGTCCACCATACAAGGCTGGGAGGTCTGACATGAGGGGTTAGGGGATGATTTAGTGTATGAATTTGCCCTTTTGATATGTTTCTTGATGTTTCCAAGTCTAGAGAGCCCCTTTGCATAAATCTTAGCTGATGCTGCCTAGAAAGTTAAGTTTGCAATATACTCCCTTCTGCTGGTGTTATTTTGTAAAACTGCATCCCATTTTAGTGACTGCTAGGTGCTGTGTCTCTGTGTAATGGTTTGCAGCATTTTATACATTACTCAGAGCTCATGAGGCCTGGGCTTAGAGCCATGGAGAAGAGAGAGTTTGCAAAGGAGAAGCAAAGAGGGAAGTGAGTCTTAGATTTGCTATGAGGCAGAAATCAAAGGCAAATCTGGAAGCTCTTGACAGAAAATGAGACAAGAGAAAGTAAAGTGGTGGCAGAGAGGTGTGAATAAAAAACAGATCACTTCTGAGAACTTGAATATACTGCAGGTGAAATCCAATATTTAGCTGAAATGTTTTGCTTCCCTAAAAGAACTGTAAAAAAAATGGTACAGAGATCTGCATGCAAATCTTAGACTTATAGATAGACTCAGATTGGAAGTGACCTTGGGAGGTCATTTACTCCAACCTCCTGTTCAAAGAACAATCAGAGCTGAATCCATTTCCACTATGAATTTGTGAACAGGCATGTAATGAATGTGATATCCTCAATCAAGGGTTCTGGACTAAGGAAAGAAAAAAAAAATTGGGTATCACCTCCTGAAACAGCTTGACATCTGAAAGGTAAAGAATGTATCCAGCAGTAACATAGGTATTCATTACGCTATCACTTCAAAGCATAGCTTTCACATGTTAGCAGCAGCCTTGCTACAGCTTTGCCTTATCTGCATTAGCACTAAATCTCAAGTAACATGCAGAAAAATGAACTACAGTAATGATTCATGGTAGGGGGATCAGAGGAAACCTAAAGAAAGATGTGAGGAAAACATCTTTAGAGCCTTCCTAAATTTTCTATATAGAACTGTAAAACATGCTATAGCAAGAAATAAGATCCCCACAGAATTCACGTAAATGAGAGCTCTAAAAATGTGTGCTAGGTAACGGAAGATTTGTTCATTATTAAACTTGTATTGTGTTTACCTGTGTAGTGCAAGATTGAGGAAGACTTAATTGCATACTATGTCCTTGCCCTTTGACCTTCTCCTTAATTACATTTTGCTATAGTAAGAATTAGGTGCACCATTTTCTCTTATTTCCCTAGGACTGAGACAGTTATTAATTCCTAATAAGTTTGCTTTTTCCATCTGCAGAAGGCTATATTTTCTTTTCATTGCATTCACAGTACTCCCAGCAGCTTTTAATTTGCATATATTGAAGATCACTTCACACATTTCACACTTCCAAAGTAAACTTGCTTAGAGCCACCATGTGGCTGTGCTCTGAAGTTTAATTTCCTCCCAGTCTGTAATCATAACACCCACAGAAATTAACAACAAGAGGAGGAGAGGGGGGTATATAGATGTGTGTGTGTGTGTGTGTGTGTGTGTGTGTGTGTGTGAGGAGCATGGCTGCTTGGTATCTTCACAGAGGTTCATTTTTTTTAGTGTTAAATGCAAAGACTGATCTTCAACGTACTTCCCACTCTCTCTTCTCTGGAGTTGTTATTGCCATATCATATGGCTTAGTTTCCAACAAAGAAAAAGTTCTTTCCTGAATCAGTGAAGATTTTTTTTTATCTTTGGGAATGTTCTTTTTATTTCAGATGGGATATTAATTGAAATTATATTCTACTCCCATCCTCACCTACTAGCTTAGTAGTCATCACATTGCACAAATTATTTTTAATACCTTGAAAAATTCATTAAGTGAACAAAAAATCCTGACATAAGTCATAAGATTTTATTTTTTTTCTCTCAAATGTGAAGTTAATAAAAAAGGACTCTAGAATATTAAGGTCTACTTTTTAAGCCACCTTTCTTCCCATTTTAAAGAAAGGCCTTTCTACTTATTTCAAGCAAATTTAGACACTAAGCTCTGACCAAAGATAATCATTAAACCAGAGGATTTAACATGTGTGAACCTTCCAGCAAAAAATGAGATTTTTCAGAATGAGACTTGTTTTCTTTGTTAAGAGACTGAGCACAAAAGGCAGCAGTTAAGCCTCTTCTCAGATTTCAAGCAGGGTAAAACCTGTCATTTAGAAGAGGACTTCTGTCCTCTGAAAAGTTTCTGCCACATAGACTGGATGGAGAAGGAAAGAGAACATGTAGCCTATGTGGTGACAGTGGAAGCCTCGTGCCCTGCTGGAGCATGTAGAGGTGTTGAGAGGGCTGAAAATAAGGTGAAGTCATAAACATAGCTCAATTTCTCCGGACTGTCAAGCATGAAGAACGTATCCTATCTTCCTCAAAGTCCATGGCAGTTCTTCAGTACTGGGGTATTCAGTTGGGGTTATGTCTATGTATGCTCCATATCCTCACCCCAATGAACCAGAATTATTATCAGGCTCCCCTGTCAATAAGAAAAGACTTTCTGACTTTTGTTTCAACTTCTTGTACTAACTCTAACAAGATTTGTATTTTGGAAGAGTTGATCCAGTGAAAGCCTGCAATAACATGGATTTGGGATGAGGGACAATTTCTGCTTTTGTGGATATCATTGAGAATAAAGCAGCAGAGTAATGGACAGATACATTTATTGTCCCACAAACACATTTTCCTCAAGCCTTTCCCAGCACTGACTGACATTTTAACATAGTTTCCCACTCCATAGTCAGTGGCACTTCTCACACTGAAGAGGATTTGTGGTCAGAGATGGGTCATTACTCTGTGCAGGTTCACACAGTCAGCAAAAGATCAGTCAATATCTGAGATTATTTTGACCAACAGAAAATCACCAGAGCAATCAGGCTGTGCTCTGACATGGCATACCAGTGCAACCTTGGAGAAGACTGTGAAATAGCTATGCCAAGAGAAATACCAGGGATAAACTTCACTCAGGTCCCCCATACATATGATGCCCTTTGGCTCTGGAGCTGCATTTTCATGCAGGTCCAGTCAGCCCCCCACTGAAGGGACACTGACTCCCTGGTAGGACACCTGTCAGGCCTGGGGTGGCACCTGGGGATGGCCAGATAGAAGCTGCCCATTCCCTGCTCAGAACAGCTCAATTTTCTGGAGGCTGTGGGACAGGGCTGGTCAGGGAGAATGGGCATGACATCACACCTTACCCCTAGGGCCTCACCAGAGGTGCGCCTGGCATGGTCACAGATCCATGCACTATTCACACCCCTGTTAATTCAAAGCCATTTGTGAAATTACCGACATCATTAATTTAGTCCAGGTCAAGACTTGATAGGTTTGCAATAGCAAAAGGAAAAAAAAAAATCTTTTTTAAAAGAACTGTTTCCCTTTAAATTAGGTTATGCACATAGTGTAAATATCTAAATCTGCATATGCCTATTTACAAGGTGTTTATTTTCTACTTAGATGAAGTTTCAAAGATGACTACATTGGTCAGAAATCAACAGCATTCTCCACAGATGGACATAAGTAAGTCATGATGTGATACTTCCTAATTACTTTTGACAATATTTTTCTCAAATTGCTCTAGATTCATCCAATCTGGTGTGTAAAGTTATCATTTCCAAGAAGTCACAGGCAACTGCAACAGAAAACTGCTCATTCTTCCCAAAACAATGTTCTCTCAGTAGATGCTTAACTTCAAGTCTGGTGGGGTTGAACATATGTTTAAGTGCTAGTTTATATGAACTGGCACTCTTGGTAGCTCTCAAAGTTTCATGGGCATGTACTTGTGTGACTGTGTAGGGCAAAAGTGGTGGGAAGACTAAATAAACCAAAAACATCTGAAACTTCTTTTCATTTGTTGCATTTAACTGCAACAAAAGAACCTTCACTTAGATGTAACTAAGCCTTTCATAAACAATCACTAGTTGGCTGATTCTGATACTGCCATGAAAATCCTTCTACAGCTCATAGTAGTACAGGATCATCGGTATTCAAGGTATTTATCCAACTTTGCTAAATGTCCCATCTTACCATAAATGGCTGATCAATCAAACTTATTTGTAATGTGGTTACATCCCAGACATGCACTACCAATAAGGCAATGAATAATGCATTGCAAAACCCTGTAGAGGAGTTAATGGCTCTTTCCAAGAGGCAGTGAAAATGGCAAGTGTTGGCAGTGAAAAGTTTTTAGATTTATAGGAAGAAGTTACGTGAAATATAGTAACATCCCCAGGGTTTCTACAGAACTTACTAAGTAAAATAATGTACTTCAATAAAGAATAATACCTTTTCTTTGTTACAAGTGTCTTCCAGAAATTTTCAAAACATGTATAGTTTTCTATTTAAATCTATGGGTTGACAATTTATTATAAAGATAGAAATCATTCTACAATGCTGTTTAAACATATGACAAATGTACAGGGATTTTAAACCCTACTTGAATGTTTTATGTATATACTTTTACAAGGATCTTGAAAATTAGCTAAATCTTTGACCTTTCTACTATGACTTCCAATTACTGTCTAATGTAATGATCATATTCTGATATGTGACTGAAGGATTTCACTATTTTTCTCCACTAAAACAATTTCTGCAGAGTTAATCAAAGCAGGTATGATCAAAACAGGGTTTTTTTAAATTTAATCTCCAGTCTACATCATCTCTGAAATCTTAGATTCAAGAAATTTCCAATAATCTGTGATATTTTATCATGTAAAATTAGGCTGAAGCTACCAGTTCAAATTGGCAAGAGAATAACACAAAGTTTGGTATTTTGTATGGCAGCACAGAAATTAATGAACATATGATCATAATGTTACCATTATCATCTAAGCCCACCAGGCTTTATGTTTTGGTTCTTTATTTTTTTAATTTGTTCATGGGTGGTATCATAAACTCTGTAGCTGAACGTCTCAGCATCAGGTTAAGAATTGCAAATTGTAACCAAAACTGTCTCTACCTTTGGCATTTACTGCACAGTCTTAAATCCAAACAGGGTTGTTAAAGATTAAAAGTGTAACAAACAGTCTTTTAAAGACAGATAAGCTAAATTATTATAAATTATACATGTCTCAGTTCAAAATCATTAATGGCTCTCAGAGTAAGAGATTAAAAGACAAAAATAACCTAATTAGAAAGGATTTACAGCGGGGAGTTGAATTATTTGTGCTCAGAGCAAGGCAGGATTGGATCTGAAGCACAAGACACAATGCATTGGCAGTGATAGTGATGATCAGGAACTTTAACTAGTACAGCTCTGACATAAACCAGTCATAATTGTGTGAAGAATCACTGAAAACAATTTGGATACAATATCTGAAAACTTAGCCAACTTCGCATTCTCTGAACAAAAGGAATGGTTAATTATGAGCTTTCAGATACTTTCACTATACCTGTAGTATGTAAATAAGTGAATTTCAATGGCAATTTTAAACTAAAACATGTATATTTATAAGAAACCCTAACATTATATTTGTGAAGGGAATATTGAGTAAAAGGTAGTTATCTTACTGGGGTTGGATGATTTCTTAGCCATCAGCAGGTAAACTGCAAAATAATTTTATTGAACTGAGCACTCAAGGGTAAATTCAGCTTTCAGTTACCCATGTGTAATGCCAGTGATTTGCATTCAAGAAACTGTGGTAAAATTTGGCCTCAAGGAAGTAACTTGTGTTAGTGCCACAACCTTTGTTTTACAGGGAGTACAACGTTTGGCCCAGAGGAGAAATACACCTCTTGTAAACCAGGCAAGCAAATGGGCACAGATCTGCTCAAGACATCACTAGCAGAAATTAGAAATTATTTCATTTCCATTTAAGGGGGAATTAACATTGTATGAAACAGAAATCTGCATATTTCTTCTAATTCTAGTCTTACAGGGGGATTTTGGATTTCACTCCTTGAATGGGTGAGCCAGGTCTGTTTTCTTCATTCAAATTAATTTGTAATTTACCTATTAGATGCTGATGGTTGGAATCTAAATTTATTGTTAGATTCCTTTAGAGATTAAATTCTCCAGTAATCTGCTTCGCCCGCACATGGCTACAACAATACTGCTCCATGCTAATGTCATCTGCCTTGGTTAAAAATCTGAGAGTGGTGCCAGAACTTGTTGCCTTCCTGATCTTTTTCAACTCTCTTGATGAAAGACAAAAAGTCATATATATTTCCAGAATAGTATACCTACATACCTGTTTGGAAAGTATATCTCCTTAATGGAGGAGATTGATCCCGGTTCAGCCCACACTGTAGTATGGTACCTTTTGTTCCCACTAACACTAGAGCCCTTCACACCTCCTCCACCTTCATTTCAGCAAAAAGAAACATCTTATATGCACCAGGTTTCTGCCTAGGGTACTGTATAACATCTAGCTGTGGATTTCAATAAAGTTTCATATTTAAAAAGAATCTACCTGGTATACTAAACTGCTACAAAAAACCACAAAACAAACTTCTACTTGATTAGAAGAGGATTACCATATGACTATCAGCAGCCTACCAGTCCTTGCCTAAAAATTATTTTAAAAATGCTGTGAAATAGAAAAATCTTGCAGAGTAGATAAACATATCCTTAAGATTAACGCATTAAATTATCAATGTTAAAAATAAGTTTACAAATACGTATTTTAAATTCTATAAGCATGATTGCTTATATTTCTGGTAATATCTGTGCTTTCCCCATTATTATCTGTTCTGCATTTTCATAGGTTCAGTGTGTCATTTGCAACCCAACTTATGCTCACTGCATAACACTCATAATAAAAGACTTAAGAGCAAGGCTGATGAAACTCAGTGTACTCTTTGTCCCTGCATATGGCCAACTGACAGAATAACTTATTGGTCAGAGCACAGTCAAACCACATTAAATCTACTGTGTATTTCTATTACTAGTTCTGACAGAAGGCATTGTATGAAGATGACATCCATTGCCTTATCTAAGCAAAGTTCCACTAGGAATGAGTAAAAAAAAATTATCCCTGTGGGCATACTTCCCCTTGCTAGCATGCTGCCTAAAATTCCAACTCAAGATTTATCTGGTATCACTGTGTTTATCACATTAACTACAAGTGAAATGCTTATCTAATTATGCTAGCACTTCCTCCTGTGGTGGGTTTACCTTGGCTGGGTGCCCGGTGCCCACCCCTAGTCCCTCTATCACTCCCCCCACCTCCACCAAAACCTCCGTCAGCAAGGCAAGCGGGGANATTTTCTCTGGTTAAATCACCTGTAAAAAATGTTAAAAAGTAATTTGCTGATATTTTTCTAGTTTTTCCTCTAACACTGATAATCTGTGCAAGTATGTGACTTAACTGTCACGAGGATTTTATGCAACCTTAATTCTGCTCTGCATATTTGTCTTCTTTGCCAACTCCTACCTGATTTACAGGTAAGTCTTCATATACTAACACAAGGAATGAATTGGTAACCCATTGTAAACACAGGAAGGAGTGTAAATGTTCCAAAGAGATGTTAATAAGATGTTAATATTCATATCAGTTTGAAAACACTGAAAATAGATCTACAATTATTATAATTTTTTTGTTTTAGAAAATCTTTTGTGAGCAAACAAATGAGCATTCTATCTGAATAGAACTGAGCAGCCATAACAGAGAAAAAGAAATCAGAAACTTGGACTTTATTGTATCAATATGTTCATGAATGACTAAACTTAGGGTAAACAGAAATGAGGTCTGCATTTCACATTCAACAGGAAAACTTACAAAACAAGTTCTGCATAAAATTTCAACCTTAGAGGCTAAGTAGATGCATATTCTCCTGCTAAGTTTCGTTCCCAAGCCAAGGACATGTCTTGCTTTCAGACTTAAAGTACAAGTAAAATATGTTTTAATGACTTGAAATCATAACTATGCAGTCCCTGAGAACTGAGGAAATATCAGTTTGTCTTGATTTTATTCTGAAGCCATCATATTTCAATGTGAAGGAGATACATAATATGTGAAGATACTATCTAGTTCATATTCAAGAACAGGAGTATCTTTCCATCTTCACTGCTTTGCACAGTTCCTCACACATGCCATGTAATGCATTTCTGTGAAAGAAAAATCTACCATCAAGAATCCTGCCCTACTGAAATGGTCATCTGTCCTCCACTAAAATGTTATCTTTGTACTTGCAGAGTAATATAATTTAGTAGGTTTTTCTCGTTTGTAACTAATGCAATCCCATGTGTTTTACCTCAAAGACTGTGGAAAACACAGTTTCACCTGACAAGGGACTCCAGCTTGCCAAGAACACACAACACTTATCCCTGGGCAGTAAAGTGTAAGCTTGGCTAAAGAAATTTCTTCATGTGTGAGGAGGCACAAGTATGCACTCATTTCTTCCAAAGCTTGGTGATCTAGCCTTTTACTGCTCAGCTCCTGCATTGAGAGCCCAGGCTGGGAAGTATTTCCAGTTGGGGAGCAACCTGAACAGCTGCTGCCTATGATGACACTGAGGGGACACAATTGACCTCATCAGCTTCCTTGATCAACAAGGCAGATTAGCCTGAGCTGCTCTCTGGAAGGTTGTAGGTACTGGAACTGGCTAATTTAAAACAAATGGAGCACCTTTGCCTTACATCTCACTTCGCCTTACAGAAGTTCTCTGAAGACAACTGTGTTTTTCAAGACGGCTGTTATTTTTCTGTTCTGGTCATTGGTACTTAAATAATAATTAAGCATGAGACAAATCACTTCAAGACCAGAAAAGAAAGCTGTATATCACTTTTATCCAATACAATAAATACAATTAAAAGAAATGTTGTCTCTCTTAGTTTTCCCTCATATATATCAGCTGTCACTCCTTGAGCTTTAAAGTGCTTGAATAATAAACCTGCACAGAATTGAATTGCTTCAGTAGCAAGTTGATTAGTTCTCGCATCCAATAAAATGTCTGTGATATCACATATATTTGACATTTAATGTTGTAATTAATAAGTCTTGATCAGGTGCCTCTTACAGCCACAGGTCAGTGACAACAGTGACATTCCCTTTCTCAGCAGGAAATTGAGCCTCCAAGACATTTTCCTAAGACACTTTCAATTATGATAAATTGTTACATTTGTTTCAGTCCTTTTGAAAACTACTTCAAGGATATCTTCCCAGGTAAAAGCAATACAAAGATATAAAGCAGGCTGGTTTGTTTTTTTTTTCCTTGGTGCAAATCATTTTTGGGGAAATATTTCAGATTTTTTAGGGTCATTATAGATTCCCAAGTGAAAGGTGTACTTTGAAATGAACTGATCTCAAGTACATATCTTTCCAAATTAATCTAGCATTTCCAATAGAGGTCCAGATACCAAATTGCTTTAAATCTGTGTAGCTCCATTGATTTCAATGGGTACATGTTCAATTTATTCCACACAGAGATTTGTCCCTTTAATTTAAAATGCTTAAAAGGCAATGTTGAAAAAGCATTTGTACCCCTTTTCTTTTTAATGATGCATGTAGGAAATTGTATTCTTTTTAACCTTAGTTTATTAAATATCAGGATCTTATTTGCTCCATTTTTTCATACCCATGTTGACAACATGCAAGGCTGATGATGAAAATACTAGTGGACATAAGCATAGAACAGGCAGAGGAATTTTTATGAGTTATCACCTAAAACATGTGAGATCTAGTCTAGACAAAAGGTTGAGGAAAAAAGGAAAGCAAAAAGTAGCAATGCCATGAAGCCAACATTACTATAGATACTTCTTAGCACCCACAGGAAAGGTACACTGTTGTTTCTTATTTGCGAGGTCATCTTGTTTACATCAATGCAGTTTAAAAACAATGCTCCTGCATATAAAAAAAAAAAAAAAAGGTAATACTGAAGGTAAACTAGGGCTATTGATTTCTAATTGCTAGTAAGAGGAAAAGTTGCAATAAAAAGGGGGAGAAAACTACACCTAACCCCTCTGATGCAATATGCCAAGGGGAGAGGCAGAAGAAGAGGAGGAAATAAGGCATCCTTACTGTTTGCTTCCCTTGTCTCAAACTTTGTTCAGTTACACTGTATGATCAAGAAATGTTTTCTCTGAATTGAAGGCAAACAGTTAACAACTCTCTACTTATCAATCTCGCTGCACATACTCAACATTAACACTCCCGTCTTGCTGTTCCTGTATGTAATGCTGCCAAACCTGACATTCACACACTATGGCTTAGACTTTAAGATATTATTCATTTTAAGAAGTAATAGAGTTTGGGTCTTCTGCATTTTTGTCCTAGTTTTTCTTTTAGTCTTCAGGGAGTGACTTTATCAAGTTTTTCCTTCTTTATAATCACAAGAGCTAGAAACTTATATCAGTTAAAGCTGAAATTTTTATACAATCGTGTGTCTGCAAGAGCTGGGATGTTAGGAGAAAAAGGAGTATGAAATATCATGAGACCTGCTGCTACTGAAATAAACAGCAAGAACTTATAAGACAGTATGATACAACATAAAATAGTCATATTTTCCTTGAAAAGAATAATCCCCCAAGCTTCAGGAAGCAGGTTATTAGTCTTCTAAGTTTTACAAACTAAAACCTTATGATAGAGAGCTTAGTGCTTTGTCCAAAATCATAGAGTCAATTAAAAAACCATAAAATAGTTGGAACTAAAGGTTTTCAAGTTTATCACCTCCTGACTGGGAGTGAAAATGCTGTCTCTGGCTCTTAGCCTTTCGCTTTAGACACAGAGTCAAGATTCCCTAAGGAAATAGTATCTGCTACTTGTTTTAGGAGGTAACCATAGGTGCTGGGGATACCAAGCACTGAGAAACGGCAAGTGAGGAAATCCAAAGGTTTGTAGCAGGAGCTGAGTTACTACACCCTAGCACAGTTTTGAGGCACCTTCACACACCTCTTCTTTCTTACATTAACACCATGCAGCAGGATGCAACATGAAGACCTTTCAGTTAGCACCAGTTAATGACAGTAACGCCAAATGGCACAAGCCAAGACTGAACATACCAGCTCAGGTTCAACTGCAATCTACTATTGCCTCAAGCACTGTGCCTTACTGGAGAAAACAAACAAACACACACAAACAAAAAACCCAACAAAAAATCAACTACTCTGCTTCTGGACACTAGGTGGGAGACAGTAATCCCTCGCTTCTCCTGACTTTGGAGTTAGCTCATGCAGAGCCACTTCTGACAATAGAGGTATGTCCCTAGTCTCGTATCTCAACGGACATTAACATTTAACACAGAACCAAGTGTATTGCAAGTAGAGTTCATGCACTTTTGAAGAGACAGTAAAAACTTTAGACCAAAGAATGTCACCACAATTTCTTCATGTGCATATGTACTAAGTACATGCAAATCAGAAACAAGTTCTTGCATCTTTTTCTGGTCTCAGAACTTACTCTGTATTTAAAATACTGCACAGTAAAGCTTGTTTTAACATTGTTCTATAATGAAAACAATTTGCTGGTTATGAGAGTGGTTGAGATGGCCTCCTACCTCCTCCAGATTCCACAGTCTATTTACCATTGTTCCAGAGAGGTAATCATTGTAATTTATAAATGTGAGCTGTAAGTTGTTTAGCAAATTTAAAAAAAAAAAAAAAATCTATAAGATGGTGAAACACTTTAAAAAGAACGATATTTGTATTTGTAAGTACTAGTAAGAAAGATTCAGAAAATTTGTAGGAGACTGAACCCGAATATCTCCTTGGAAACAACCACTAAAGAACATGGACATCAGCATTAGACAGATATAAAAAAAATAAAACAAGAAGAATATTCTGAAGAACAATTACTAAAATGATTAAAAAGGAAATGAGAAAAACAGAGAACAGATACAATATAGAGCATAAAGAAGTGAAAGGCAAATGAGGAAAAGAGAACAATAGCACAAAACCCACTCACTATAATAGCAGAAAAACATGAAGAAGCAGCAGTGAAATCTCCTTTTTCACTCTGATTCTTGTAGGTAAACAACCTGACTGTGGTGCTAAGATCCTATAATTCTGAACTGAAGGAGTTGCACCCAAAGGTGCAATTAAAACAATTCCTATCCTTTGGCTTTATAATGTGATGCTTTCTAATTTATATGATTCTTATTAAATTCATATGATAATCTGAGTTGTTTAATATCTCCTGTTTCTAATACACAAAACTTGGTAAATAGTTTTTCATGTAAATAAAAAGGTCTCCATCTGCTAACTCTATATTTGTTATTTGTTGTTTTAAAAAAACCCAACAAAACCAAACACACACAAATGAATGATTTCTTGAAAATGAAGAAAGTAGAAACTGTACACGGGCTTCTGTTCTACCTAAACCAGAGATGTGGTTATTGCATCCAGTTAAGTTCAGTAACTTAAAACTCATCAGGTTTAAAAGAAATGTGGGAAGGAGCTACTTAAAATTGTAAGCAATCATAATCCTCACTGGCTGTGCACAAGGACTGTCTGTTCTTACATAAAAAGCAATTCCTGGTGGCATTCAGACATGTATACTTCTCACAAAAAACTTTATCTACACAAAGCCATTTTGCACCCATTTCATCCCCACCAGAGATACCTTCATCACATCAGTCTTCTCTCACTGTTTTGTCATAAAAACCCTGGCTCACCCCTATTCATCTCACTTGTCTGACTCACTGACTAGCACAGACTGGGAATTTTACTGTGAAAAACATATTCAATACAAATCAGATCATCTTGCCTAACCCAAATGCTTTATACAGGAAAATCTCTACTATGTCAATTTTTATGTTTTCTTTTTCAAGATGCAAGGAAGAAAGATTTTCTTTGGAAACCACTTGATCTGAAACAAAACAGTGTTATCCTTTTAAACCAAACCATGCCTCTTCATTTCGGACTGGATCCATCACTACTCTGCTTTCCAGAGCTGTCATGGCACCTCCTGGGAACAGTAGTTTGATCCTTTGTTGAACTACAGCTACAGTTACACACTACAGCAACCCCTCCAATTAAATGGTTAAATACAGTGTATGAGTCACAAGACTACAGTGCCTGATGAAGGATGTAGCTCGAGCCCAAATCCAATCTAAAAGAGACAAAAAGATGAATTTCTGTTTTCATAAGGTGCTGGTCCCAGTCAGGCAGGCACAATGTAACATTCAGCCTAAAAACTTTCAAAAGTTCAAGGCTTTTTCAGAATTTTCTATTATAAGAAATATATTATTTTCTTCTCAATCCAGGGAAAATGAAAGGCTGAAATGACAGATTTTCAAACTCTTTCACACCCTTTCAGTTACTGTCCAACTTTCATGCTCCTACTGTCATTCACAATGCTTCTTCATACACTCATCTTTTTGTCCCTTCTGCCCTCCCAAAATCCATCCATTCAGTTCTCCCACCCATCTTCTTCATCTTCCCAGCAGGCCTTTCTGGGGATTGAAGCAGCCATGGTCAGCAACTGCAGCTGTCCTTTAGCTTGAGCTAGGTCTCTAAGTCAAAAACAGAGTCACAAATCCTGGTCCCAGTGTAGTGGGTCTGTCTGAGCTGATTTTCCCCATACAGACTGGAAGCCAGAANTGCTAGGAGAGAAGGGAAAGCTGTTTCCCCCCACAAATTGGGAAAGGTGACTAGAATGAAGGAATTGGAGTATGAAGCAATCTAATAGAGGTATTTGCATGATGGGGAAGCAGATGTCTTATGGACTGAACCTCAGCTGGTTGCAGCATGAAGAGAAACCGACACAAAGAAGAGGCAGGAAGGATGAAGTAATTGCTGATCTTCACAAATCCTATGTAAAATACCATTCATAATGGTGATGACCATCACTTTCTGCACACAGGCACAAAGGGCTTTTTCTTCCATGGCACTCTGACAGTTTAGGCAGGAAGAGAGAAGTGGCTAGTGGAAGTAAATTGTCAGTGATCTGAGCAGATTGCTTTTCCCCTCCTGAATTTTCCCTCTTAAGATTAGTCTCTATTGAAACCTAGGGTTCTGTTCATCACTGGTCAGCACCCACAGACATGAAATTTCTTTATCAGATCTCTCTAAATAACTAGTTGAAGTTTAAATCATTCTGACCTTAGGAAGAGGAGGAATGATTGTTGCCAAATATTAAAGAAAAGAGCATGTTGTAAAATAAAACTCCATAATGAAAAATCATTAAGCCTATTTTTCTGCATGCAGGCTGCTGTAGTACAAATTAAGCCCAATGCAATCACAAGGGAATCAAGGCCAATAAAATTATTGTAAATAAATTACTAGCCTAAAACTACTTCGATTAGTTTATATTTAGCCACATATACAATAACAGAAATTAATCTGAGAAGAAAAGATTCAGTTACACATGAAATTCTGCAGAGGACCAGGAGTTTCTGAAAGAAAGGGAAAGTCTCCTTTGTTTTATTTGACTTTGTTTTGATAATCACTTTGCTGTTTGCCCAGGTATAATGTCATCTTCTTTGCAGAATACTAAGATCCATGTGGAAAACAGAAATGTCTGCTAATTATTTCTTTCTAAAAGCAAACAAGAGAATGAAATGTCTTGTATAATTGAATTTGAAAAATGCCAAGGAAGTTTGTTCTCTTTACAGCCAAAGTTAAAGCAAATTATTTTAGTGAGGGCTGAAAGAGGGGGCTGAGGGGAACCCAAGTTTCCATTTAATTTCCAGGTGCGCATACATTTTGTCTTTCGTTGTCAAAAGGCAGCCTTTCTATAACAGGCTACAATAAATAGATTTTAAAAAGCAAAGCCTCTGTCACAGGGGCTCTGCCTTTGTTCTGTATTTGTGCAATGCCCAGAACACTGAAGCTCTGGCTTCTAAGCCAGATATAAATAAACATGGAAGGAAGTGAAAGAATAACATGAGAGAAATCAAATAGATAGGTAACTTGAAAGAAGAAATAAAATTGCATTTATGCAGTTTAACCCTTACTTGTCTAGCTCTTTATGCTGCCTTAGAAAAAAAGCCATTTTATTAAAAGTCAGCAATATTTGCATTAGCCTTCTTTACAACACTTCAAAGATAGCACCAATGGAACAGTAAGCACATATATTCATATAGCAATCATAATCATGTAGCTCAGTTTATTCACCATGGAGCATAGCCCACTTTTACACAGGAGAGCCCATGAGAGCCCTGAGTTATATAGGTCAATGTATTGAAATTCAAGGTATTATCAAGTATGATCAAGGAATCTTGTAATTTTTTCTCACCAGGTAGTGTGGTAGTCTTTGTTATCAATTTATAGTCTCCAGAAACCCAAAATGTCTACTTGATTTCTATGACAGGAATGAGAACAAGGTGACAGCCTGCCATCTGCAGGAGAGGTCCCTACTGGTGGCCAATTAGCTGCTGCTCACCAACCTCAGGCTGTCAGCCTCTCAAATACTCTGCCTTACTGAGTGGACCCTGAAAGCTGAATCAGACTCCTGTAGCACGACACAACTGGGATACACCTTTCTCCTCAAAGTTGCTGTTCTTATACCTTTTAACACAGCAACAACCACCAAAACAAAATGATGGCAATTTTCTTGAACTGGAGAAGACTCCAACAGTGGCAATAGCATTCTCTTGAAAGTGATCCACCATCCATAGAAACAAGACTTAAGCTTGCCTAGATAGCTTCTTTGTAGAGGTATTTGCATGATACATAACATGTGGCAATTAGATACAATACTTAGGTATTAATGTGTGTATCCAACCACAATGTGTTGTAATGAAAGAGGGGAAAAGATGTTACAAATATACTAATTTCATTTACATTCAACAGTGAATATTATGAACTGATATGTAGCCCAGAACAGAAGAGCAAATACTGTCCATCAAGAGCATGACAACATAGACAAGAGAATGAAAGATGGCTGCATTCAGAGTGGTGTATAGATGTTTTTGTGGAAGTATGTCAAGAAAACTTTGCAAGGTAATTGTACCAATATTGCTAAGAAGGGACAGAGCTACAGAGTGCAAATATATTGGTATTGTGGTTTTACAGTGTTATATCCTCTGACCCAGAAATGCACTCATGGCAGCATGCGGGAGAGGTGGGGAAAAAAAAGAGACAAGCAGTATCTCTGCTTTCACCAGATGACTGGAAACCTATAGAAAGGAAAGGTTAAAATGTCACAGTGGCATTTTTTTTCCGCAGAGGAACCTAGCAGAAGAACTTTTGCTGTTGGTACAATCACTGATGTGATCTGGAAAAAATGACAAGAGGTTCCAATGGAGTTATTCCCAAATCATCCATGTGCAGAGAAAGCATCTGTGTTCTGTTTTCACCAGACCACAGTGCTAGTGATCTAGGCGCCAAAGCAAGGAAAAACTGTAGCATCATCATGCTATACTGAAGACAACAAGGCTATTTCAGAAGACAGCAAGCCTGATATTAGTTCATATTATAATCAAAATAAATCAAGCATGGACAATTTGGATCACCTAACCAGGCTTTATACACACAAGAGGAAAATTTGGTGATAGCCAGTGGTAGTATGATGAGTGTGATGTGTTGTGCTGAATGGTTACATTTGTCACTTAGTATTCAGAGTTCCCAGGCTCAAATTCTACGATGTCCTGTAATTGCTGATTGCTTCTGTAAAAGTAGTCAGCAACTTAGCTAAAAAAAAGAGATGATAATCCAGGAGCTTTTCAAGCTACAGTTTGTATTGGATTCAAGCATTTGGTATGGAAATACCAACCTGCTTGCAGCTCTTGCACTTGTTGAACAGCAGAGATCAACAAAGAATTAACACTGTCACTTGTGACTACACAGCAACAACAGAAAAGTGAAGATGTCCACGGAAGCATCATATTAATAAAAAAAGAGTTTATGAAATTTGTTGGAGAAATGTAAAATAGTCTAAAAAGCTTCAATCATGTGAAAGAGTTCAACATGCACAGTTACGTAAACACAGCCACAAAATCTGTTACATAGAGGAAAAAAAAAAATTTAAAAGGACAGATATAAAATGTAGATCTCTGAATTGATCTCAGATTAAAGCAAAGAGAATAAGCCAATTATTTTGGTCCTATAGCTAAATGGGAGTATAACAAATGATAATAAAATAATCTATACAAGAAAAAGAAATAGAGCTAAGGCAAGGAATGAAGATAGACACGTAAGAGATGAGAGAAGAAGATGATAAATGAAAGAAAGAGTAAATCAAAATCCTGCACAGACATCATTTATAGTCGAGAATTTACTGGATGTCCTTGAGTTTTCTGTATTTACCAAGGAAACACTGCTGAACATCTGAGATGAAAAAACTTCTAATTTGAAACTAGGAAGTATATTATAGGACTAAACAATGTGAAGGAAACAGCAGAGGAAGCCAAAAATACTCAACGAAATGCACACAGAATCCTGGTAGAAGCTGCTAAATGGAGCTAAAAGTTTGATCTGATGGCTGCAGCACAAAGACCTTAATCCACATTTATTGATGCAAGTCTTAAATTCTGAGCGGTGGAGGCTCAGATCATTTGTCTGGCTCTTTTGGAATTCTCAGTGCTAGGCTATGAGCCTCTGATCAGTCACGGAATGGCACTTTTCCCACTGAATCACTAAGCCAATGACCCATCATTGTGTCAGGGGCGGGGGGGGGCTGATGCTGATGGAAGGCATGTGTGTTTGGATTAAGAAACCCAGCAATTTCCCCTCAAAATAGATACATTGGCCCAAATGCTCTGGCTAAGTGCAAGTACTGTTGCATTCTGCCTACCTCAATTTTCCCTGTGGTTTTAATTGAAAGCTATATTGCTTACTGTCTATCCTAAAACATTGACTAATTCTTCCCTGTCTTGCTAGATAGCCCCTGTGTTATGGCCCAGAGATAAGTTATGAAGTGATCCCTCTGTAACCCACACTAGCTGTTTCACTGGGGTACAGAATGTCTTACTCAATGCTTGTAAAGCACTTGGAGAGCCTTAAATGAAAGGCATAAGAACACAAACTATCATCATCGTTAGCTATAAGGGCCACTGCAGAGCAATGGAAAATATTCCTTTCCCCTGCCCATCTGGGGTTTTGCACACTGTCTGAGCAGTGCTCCCATCCCCTGCCAGGCCAGAGAGCAAGAGATCAAATCTGTGCCTCTGGTATAATAGTGTAGAGTGCTAATTACAGAACTACCATAAACCATCTGCTGTAATGCATAACTATAATTCCTTGACATATACAAATACAGCACAAATATGCTCTCAGCATAGCACTGTAAGCAAATTTGAGGAACCAGAGTGCAAGCAGCCCTCAAGTGAGCCTTGTCCCAGGTAAACGGAGGCAGAAGAGCATGGAAAGGAACCAACCTTTTATGCACCCCCTGCACGCAAAGGATTTGCAGCTGCAGGCTCTGTACTCGGAGAAACACAAGAGCAAATCCATTGAAGCTGCCATCTATATGCTCCCAAAGCAAAGTCAACTACCTTAAAAGGAAGGTGGGCTGTACTCAAGACCATGCAGTTAGACACCTTCCTTTCACAGTCCTGGGTGACCCAGAATTAATTGTTCACAAGACACTGTGAAGCCTCACCCCACCATGGGAGGCTTCAGAGACGTTGTGTCTGACAATTAGTCAAGTCCAAGACACAACCTCTCCAAGACTTCCCATGATCAGGCACAGCTTCCCAGTGCTTCCTCACTACCACTGCAGAACTGTGTATAAATATGAGGTCTTTGCTCCGAGAAAACGCTAGCATATACAAACGGGACATTAAGAATTCAAATAAATATTCTGTTCATACTCATTTGGGAAGGGTTACTTCTTGTTTATGCTTTGAGTCAGCAGCTACTGACTCCAGGGACCAATAGTGCACATACACCAAATATTATGTTTTATTTATTTTCAGATTGGAGGAATGATTATATGATGTAGACACTGTCCTACCAACATGGTGCTCAGTCTTAAAGAACATGGGTTAATCTGTCTAAAAACTCATCCAATATATCAAGCTTAGAAACTGGATAACAAACTCCATCAGGATGGAGTTTCAAGGAAAGTCATCAAATGTTCTCTCATTCCCAGCTAATGTGCATGGACTCGAAAAAGTGACACAGAAGGCACCTGCACCCTGCATCAGGGCCACATGGGGAAATTATCTGCTGGAAACTTTGTTAGTGTGAAGCTTCTTTAGGCTGCAATCCTAATGTGTCAGAAAATATGTGCTTCAATGCCTCCTGGAAATACACGTCTTAGCCTATTACATGTCTCTTTTCATTAAAGAGGGAACACTTGTAGTAATCATTGTTATAATTTTAAAATATTAGCACATTTCAAGCATCAACATTGAAGTAAACCTATAATAGAGACCAAACCCAGACCTTATTTTGCAGGGAAGAGACAAAATGAAGCCATTAATTCCACAATAACAATTTATGTGCTAATGTGACTAACCCCAAACACAAGCAAGCCAACATTAAAAAAAAAAAAAGAAAAAAACTAAGAAACCATGGAACAGCTTTGCAGCAGTTCTGGAGGAAGTCCTATGGAAATGCAAGAGTGCACCAAGCTGTCCTGCTAATATCTTTACAGTAAGACTGGAAATGTAGACACTTCATGCACAATAGTACTAAGGGAAATGTATAAGGCTCTTCAGCCTGAAAAGGATAAACTGCTTTTGATGCAAGGCTAATCAGAGAAACGTGAGACTTTTGTGCTGAGTTCCTTGGATTTGTTTTGTCTGCATAGAAGCTCCTTTAGAAATGTCGATATAAAAATAAGAAGCTTTCACAATGCCAAAATGCAATATCAAACAAGACTGGCACATATGTTCTAATCTCTGTGCTGGCTGTATCATATTCATCTGAAAAACCTAACTACGAAAATTCTACCTACAAAACCTGAGGAGTACACTAGCCACAAACAGACCCTTAATTGCATTACATCAGCAATGTAATCTAGAATCACTGTGGGGAAGACAGGATAACTTCAGTAATAAGTTGAAACTATATTTGCAACTCAAACTAAAAATAAGCCTTCTGTAGTTGCTACAGAATATATATTATTTTCATTCATGTCTCTGAAAAATGTATTTTCACTTAAATGAAAATAAATTCTCTTTCTCTTTGTATGAGGTAAAATAATATCCTTAAATAAGACACCTTTATCAAAAGGGAAATAAAGGTGGCTCTTCAATATGTTTCTATCATTCAAACCAAAAGCATCTAGAAGAAATTAGGCATCATCACTGTTTAAAAAAAAAAAGCAGCTGAATGCTAATTCAGTAGCAAGCATAGGCAGAAAATAGTAAAATAAGAATGTATTTTTCTGCTTTCCTGAGAGAGAATTACTGGTGCTTCCTGAACACTTCTCAGTTTATTCTGCTGACACAAAGGTCCTTCCCCTTTCATCTTTTAATATTAGATTTTGGGAGATTCAATTGACCACAGTGCTCCATTGCCTGAATCAGTCAGCAACGTAGAATGAAAGAAGTCGAGAGAAAAAAATATTTTAAAAGGTGTTGCTTCCATAAAAGCCAGATATAAAGAGATTTATTGCTTCTGTCCTTACCACTGACCTGATTCTACTGAAGACTGGAGATGATGGTATATGTGTGTGCATGAGAAAAGCAAGCAAAAAAAAAAATCTTAGCTTAGATAAGTATATGTAGAAAATGCATTTGAAAATTGTCAGTTGGGACTGTATAGATTCATAGACATCATTATAGTATTCTTTTTTAAAATTAATAAATGAAATTCAGTAAATTCTTCAAATCAGGGAATTTAAAGAAGAGAAATACTATACTATAGTATATATATAGTTATATACTTACTATATAAGATGGCTGTGTTAGAATGAAAAAAAAAGGGAAATCATTGTTTAAAGTATCTTGTAGGATCTCTGCTTGGTAATATGATGTCAAATCATTAAGGCCATGGACCATGCTTTGATTGAGGTCTTTGGTATTCTTCCAGACATAAAGGATTTATCAAAGCCTGCAGTAACTGCATATGCAGCTTGACACTGAACCCTCTAAGCTGCTGAGTATTAAGAGAGATCAGGACATTTCTTGAAGTTACTTTCATGAGTTTCTTATTTTCTTTACAGAATATAAAGAAAACAACTAAAATGGTAAGTGTTTTAAATGCAACCCTATGCATTAAGGAAAAACAGGCAAATAGTAATTTGGGACAGGATAAAATGGCAGGATTAACTGTTCTTAGAAAAGGAAGGACTGAGAAGAATAGCAAAATGAAAATACTGAATTTCATGAGGGAGGTTAATATAGTCAGAGAACTAGTAGACCACAGCCTCACAGGGAAGACATAAGCCCAAAGAAATTCTCTATGGCTAGCAATTCCTTAAAGAAGTTATAACAAAGGTACAAAACCAAGTTAACCCAGTGCAAAGGCAGAACGGAAAATTGTATTACACTCCTGTTGGTTCACTCTACATCAGTGACAAGAGAAGAGCTATGGATGCCATCTACCTGGACTTCTGTAAGGTCTTTGAAATGATCCCCCACAACATGCTTCTCTCTAAACTGGAGAGATACAGATTTGCTGAGTGGATTTCTCAGTGCATAAGGAATTGATAGGATGGTTTCAACCAAAGGGTAGTGGTCAATGGCTCGATGTCCAGATGGAGATCAATGTCCCTCAGGGGTCTGTACTGGGACCAGTGCTGTTTAGTATCTTCATCAATGACATAGGTAATGGGATTTGAGTGCACTCTCAGCAAGTTTTCAGACAATGCCAAGCTGAGTGGTACAATTGACACACTTGGGGGAAGGGATGCCATCCAGAGAGAGCTAGACAAGCTTGAGAATTGGGACCCTGTGAACCTCATTAGGTTCAAAAAAGCCAAGTGCAAGGTCTTGCACCTGCTCAGGGTAATCCCAGTATCAATACAGGCTAGAGGATAAGGGGATTGAGAGCAGCCTTGTGAAAGAGGACTTGAGGGTGCCGGTGAATGATAAGCTACACATGAGCAGGCAACATGCATTTGCAGCCAAGAAGGCCAGCTGTATCCTAGACTGCATCAAAAGAAGTGTGGCCAGCAGGTCAAGGGATGTGATTCTGCCCCTCTGCTCCACTCTGGCAAGACCCCATCTGGAGTGCTGTGTCCAGCTCTGGAGTCCTCAGCACAGGAAAGACATAGACCTATTAGAGTGAGTCTAGAGAAAGGCCACAAAAAATGATCAGTGGGCTGGAATACCTCTCCTACGGAGAAAGGCTTAGAGAGTTGAGGTTGTTCCACCTGGAGAAGAGAAGGGTCCAGGGAGGCCTTATTGTGGTATTTTGATACTTGAAGGGGGTCTATAAGAAAGATGGGAACCACCTTTCCAGCAGGGCCTGTTGTAACAGGACAAGGAAAGATGGTTTTAAACTAAAAGAGGGTAGATCTAGACTAGATAGAAGGAAGAAATCTTTTACAGTGAGGGTGGTGAAACACTGGCATAGGTTGCCCAGAGAGGTGGTAGAAGCCCATCCCTGGAAATGTTCAAGGTCAGATTGGACAAGGCTCTGTGCAAATTTGGGTTGCTAACCGAAAAAATCTTCAAGTATATTAAAGGCTTTTGCAGAGAGAGAGAAGCAATAATTTTTCTGCACTCATAAAGGAAAGAACAAGAAACAAAAGGCTGAAACTGCAACCAGGGAAATCCACTTTCCACCACAAGAATTTTTAAAGAACAGGCAAGACAAGCATTTTTCAGGAAATGCAGACAGAATTTTGTCTTGTCATTTTCTACAGTGTTTTCCTTCAGGGCATCCCCAAATCCCTTTAAATCTTATAATCTATGATTTTAAATCAGTTCCCTGCCTATTCAAAATATTTACTAAGTCACTATATTTCTTTTTGCTATCCTGATAAAATGTGGTGGGAATATTTTTGAAAAGGTCATGCTTTTTAGTAACTACTCTAATTAGTATGACAGCCAGATATGAGTAAGACAGTATTTGCTGGAAGCTTGACTTGGGTCTATAGTCTGCTTATGATGAGACTTTCTGTTTCTACTGTGACATTTTCTAGTTAAGAAAAAAAACACAACAAAATTTCATAAAAAGGAGAAACAAAAAGAAGAAAACAGTATCTTTCAAAAGTTGACCTCATTGGCCTCAGAATGTTTTTTACTCTTTATGAAGGCAAAAGCATTGGTCCTTTCAGCCTCCTGTAACCAAATACTTGTTCTCCATTGAAGGAAACAGTTTATAATCAACAGAATTTATTATTTTTCTTATTATTTAAATAAATTCTCCTGTATTCCATCCTATGGTAATCATCCCACAGTCCTGAATATTTCATGTAGTCACAGAAGCATTGTCTAAATAGAAGCATATTTTCTCTCTCTTATCATTTAGGTTGATGCAATACCTGAATGTTTACCTTTTCTAATTTCTTTTAAGTTACTCATTTACAGAAACCTAAGACGTGTCTACCCTGAACATATCACTACTGGTTATCCAGAGAGCTGGTAAATTCCCAAAAATGTTGTTTGAATACATATGGGTAAACATCTCAGGAGAGTTTATCAAAAATATTTATGTGAAATAAGAAAATTCTAAAGAACAGAGTCAGCTCTCTGCAGAAGAATGAGTGTTTTTCATACAAGAGCAGATAATGTGTACATATGTTTTTAAAGGATTCCTGAATTTAAATGTTCTGAACAAATTTCACACATGCAATGCTTTCTTAGAAGGTAAAGAGACTATAATCAGTAACATAAGCATGAAACTTCTTCCAATTTCCTCCTGCCCAAATGTTCTGTTTTATCAAGATGACCTCTTTTACCACAGTTTAGCTAGGATTACACACTGGTCTCAAAAAGATATTGTATCTATGTATGTGCAACATTTACTTTAAAATATATCATTCTAAAAATCTTCAAAAAGCACTTGAACAACAAAAAATTTCTTTGAATTGTAATAATATGTTTTGTTCAACCCAAAAGAAACATACTATGATGAAACTGTCAGTTATCAAGAAACTGAGGATGTCTCTATCAGAAAGTCAATTCCACCTTTTTGATGTTACTGTACCTCATTGCATCTTACAGCACGTGAAGGAGTGCAAAGACATGAAAAATCATCAGGACAGCAAAAGTGCTGACAAATGGACTGGGATGAGATAATGTGAAAATTTGTAAAACCAGTGAGCAAGAAGTGGTGGAACACAACTGGAAAATGCTGAAAGGAGAATATATTTGCTGGGAGGATATACTTGCTGAAACAGTGAGTGACAGGATTGCCAAGGAGAACTAGATAGCTGGGTCACTGACCAAACAGCAGGAAAGTTTCATGGCTATAAGATTATGCATGACTAATGCTGAGACAGGGATGGAATTTACTTAAGAGGAACAGTGTTAAACTAGCAGGAAACTAGGGAAGACAGCAATGGCAGACACCTGTTCAAGTTACAGGCTCAGAAAAATATCAGCCAACAATTTATTATTTGTTTTTGTGAAAGAAGATGCCAAATAATACCCCAGAGGTACTCAGACAAAAATCAATTTGCAATGAGTTTCTAGTCTCAAGAAACTGTAGGCATGAAGAAAGAGATTAAGGTTAATTTGGCTGCTTTAAAAAAGTAAAAGTATTAAACAGAAAAGGGAAATCAAGAAATATCAGACTGCAACTGAAATAGCTCACATCCATCTTTGGAATAAACCACTATTATTTGTGCTGATGTCAGCATACACTGACTATGGTGCTCCATTGACTCTTACTGCCCTACAAAGAGTCCATCAGTCAGGTTCTTCTGTTAGGAGGCTTGATGTGAGAAAGAAGCAGAGGATCTGGTTTAGCTGCAAGAATTAAGTATATAGGAGACAGGTATATAAAGAACCTGTACTTGCTTTGAGACTGTGAAAACAAGAGAAAAGCTTTGAGCTGGGGACTGTGCTGGTGCTAGAGGTGGTTTGCTTCATTTACCCCTCAATGATGGAGAAGGTGGGAGATAACAGAAAAAGAAAAAAAGCAAGTTGAAACAGCTCAAGGAAAGATGGCAAGAAATCAGAATTAAGATGAAATGTGACAGGAGATTTCAGAGAAAGGAAAAAACTAGGGAAGAGGATGCAAATAGGAAATGACAGGGAGGAACTGCTTGGGATCATAAATAAGCTCAGTGGAAAACAGTGTGGCACTTGCTAGGCTGGAACCACTGAGTTACGGGATTGCACTCCTAGAACTGAGCACTGCAGCATCCTCTCCCAGCTACCCGAGCAGCTCTAGATTTGTTATACTGTACAGCTCCCTGACTTCCCTAGCCTGTCCTTGTAAAAGCATTGAAGTTAATGCTGAATGGAAAATTAACCAGCCCCTCTTTCTTCTTGTCTTTTTGTTTTTCATTAAATTAGTGAGAAAATGTAAATGTTATTTTCTTCCTCTCCGTCTCTCTCCACCAATTGTTGACATGTCAGGAGCTAACAGCGAGAAGATTTAATTCAGAGCTTTGTGCTCTTTCTTCAGAAGCCAGTGGCCTTTACAGGTGCTAGTGGGAACTATTCAAACTGCAGCACTTTTACTTTCAGCTAGTGTTGTGACCCATGTCTATAAAACACAAAGAAAGAACTTAAAATGAAAGGCAATGGGGTGCTTATGAAACCATTTCTCTCCAGGATTTAGTAGCGTTCTATGCTAAGTTCATATGAGGGCAAACTTTTCCTAGGACAAATTTGTCAAACTCCATCATGGAAACTCTGAAAATGCAAACAGAAACTTCACAAGGCTGCAGATGGAGTTTGCCCCACATGATTCAAGAAAATCCTTGGTAAGCTCTTCTCTTTTTCAAGGTGGTGGGAAGAATGGAGGGAGCTTACTCAGCCTTCAGTGGATTACTTTGTTTCAGATAACTGAGTGTGATTCTAAAAATACTGAAACTGCTCAAATACAGAAAGCAGTGGGGTTTTAGGTCCAGATATTGAACAGAAAAGATTCAAGGAAGAAGCATTTCCTGGAAGACAAAGACTATGCTGCCCTTTTTCTTCATCTTGTTTCTCTATTTCATCAGATCTTTTCTTATAGAAGTAAAAAGTGTAGACACCACCTGTTTAGTTCTTTTGTTTAGTATACTATTTGGCCAGGGAAAAGAAATATTATCACAGAATCACAGTGTTAGGGATTGGAAGGGACCTCAAAAGATCATCTAGTCCAATCCCCCTGCTAGAGCAGGATCACCTAGATCAGGTCACACAGGAACACATCCAGGTGGGCTTTGAATGTCTCCAGAGAAGAAGACCCCACAACCTCCCTTGGCAGCCTGTTCCAGTGCTCTGTCACCCTCACTGTGAAGAAGTTTCTTCTCATATTTATGTGGAACCTCCTATGTTCCGGCTTATACCCATTGCCCCTTGTCCTATCATTGGATGCCATCAAAAAAAGCCTGGCTCCGTTCTCCTGACACTCTCCCTTAACATATTTATAAACATTAATAAGGTCACATCTAGACCAATCCCCCTGCCAAAGCAGCTTCATCTAAGGAAGGTAAATATGAGACAGGACTTTTCATTCAGCTGACAATCTCCATTTTCACAGAGGCAGGATCATACATTTAGACATTCTCACAACCATTTATTGTTTTAAAGAATATGGGATTTACTCTATGTCATTACCTTCAGCCTCAGGACAGAGGTTCATATGATGCCTTGACTCTATCCTTCTTCCATCAAAGGATCACACATTACAAGATGTTTTAAAACAGAGTTAAAAACCTTATCCTTCCCAAAGCAAAATTCAACTCTTACAAAAATGTGCCAAATTTGATTTACTTGAATGTAATCTGAGACAAACAAGGCACAGACTTCTACAGCAGCCTGGCTTTTAGGAGATATGGTACTTGGCTCTGCTGTTGTCTCCCTTTCACTGTGCATAGTGCTTGAAATAGTGTTGTACAGGCTATGGCAAATTATACTTTTTGTTTCATAGCTTTTCAATGTGAAGCACCACCTTGGTGCCCACCAACTCCCTGCAAACATAACAGATCCAGAGCCACTGCCTCTGTGGGAACAGAGGGAGCCAGCCCTGCCAGGGCAAGGCATGCTGCCTTGTGCTGAGGCTCATGGTTCCAGGTGAGATGCCTGGGCCCCTACCTTCATGTCCAAACTTATCACTTTCTCTGCAAAACACTTCCCTTTGCAAAACACTGCCTAAGAAACCCTGGGTTTTTTTAGAACTGAGTCCGCCTTGCCCAGAATAACAATATGGTTTTTGGCTTTATCAGGATGCTAAAAAATGCTACCTGGAAGAGGCTAAATTCTCCTGATCCAGCTCTCCAAGGTGATGGAGTTGGGAAAGTCTGTGTCCTGCTTTGGGCTGGGCATCCCCATATGTATGGTTCCTGCTCTTGCCTAGAAACCATGTGGTCTTTTTCCCCCTTCTATATTTTCTACTAAATTTATAAAACCTCTCTTCTCTTGGTTCTTCTTAGAGACCTGGAAGGCCTGCTTCTGTGATGAAGCACACAGAGTTACATTCTGCTACCATGAAAGATAACAACAAAATTCTCAGTGGCTAATTAGAACCAGCATTTAGTTTGATTTTTGCTTTACTTTTAGTAGAGAGTAACTCTTTACTTTTTCAGAGGTGGGGATAGCAGAAAACACAAAATCCCACGTTACAGATGTTTACAGTATCTACATATTGCACACTTTGGCAACAAGGAAAACTTAATCCCTATATGCCTTCTGTTTGCTTTCCCTTCAGATTTATGTCATCTTTTGTTGTTTCAGGGCATGGGGTTTTGGGGAATTATTTTGGCTTTGAGTTTTTTTCCAGATTGCAAAACCCCTTTTCAGTAATCATAAAAACTCTTGAAGACTGAGGCCCTTTATCTTTCCACAGAAGTAGTATAGCACAGGTCTTTTTCCTGTGCGGTGGAAGGCATCCACTTGTAAGTGAACGAGTGGCTCATTCTCCTCATCCAGGCAATTATCAGCCAAGAATCTAACAAAGGGAATTATTTTTTGTGTTTATTTGAAAGGTTGTTCCCTACATTGCTTCACATTTACATTGTTGTATAGGACCAACAGAAGACAAACCCTGCCCCAGGGAAGTTAAAAATAATGCTTTCACTGTTCTTCTCCCCCTCCTCAAGAACGGGGTACTAGTTATTAAAAGAAAATATATTAAGAGCTAACATTACAAGGGGGAGTCAGGTCGAGGACAATTGTTTTTCCTCTGCCCACACACCCTTTTCTGCTTCAGGTGCAAGAATACCATATCTTGCTGGCTGTGAAGAGAAAAGAAGGGATCTGGGAGGGAAATAGAGTCTGTGGGATGAATGGAACCACTCTTTCTTTCCACCTGAGCTACAGAGGGGATGTTACGCTTAAGAGTTGGGAGGGAGCTGCAGAGAGAACCCTTTGCCAGCAGGTCTCTGCTCCCCCTCTCCCTTTGCCTCTGAGCACTCATGCATTCAGGAGCTGGTGCCCCGCATAAAACAAAAAGCAGGGAGGGCCAAAACATGGCTTTCTTAAAGAAGATAGTGAAAAATAAATTTGGTGAGTGCACCAGTGGTCCAGAGCTCTTTTCACCTCTTGACTGTGCATGATGCGTTCTACTTACTATCTACAAGAATTTCAGCCAAATTCACTCCACTGATACAAAGTGGTTTGTGTGATAGTAGATGTTATCTGTACTAAGGTCCGACAACACTTTAACACTAGCTAGCCAGCTGCAATCATGCAATGGATAGAAGTTTAGGTTGAAGCAGTGACTTGAAAATGTCGAGAGAACTATGATAGACATCTTTATACTTCTTTTCTTACAGGCTAAGCATTGCATATAGTTGTAGAAGGGCTTTAGCTTCTCTAAGAAAACAAATGAAAACAGCAAACAAAATCAGAAGGATTGCTGTGCATTCTCAGCTCTGCTTCTTTTTGGAATAAAGAGGTAATAAAAAATAGTAAATATCTGTTCTTAAGAGCAGCCTTAAGTCAGACTCAATTCTGTCTCAGGTTGTACAGTCACACAAAGGAAATCATTCTTGAGCTACCCAGCTTATCAACATGTTTGAGAAAAGACTACTTGCTAACTGTCCCCTTTGCTCCCCAACTTACTGATGAAAGCAGCTGAGCAAACAGAAGTTGAAAAAAAGTTCTCAATTTACTACAATAGGGTAGTGTATATTCTTGCCACCTTCAAACAAAAGGATGAGCAAGAATTCAGAGAACTGTCTAGATCACAGTGATTCCTGGACCTTCTTAGTCATACAGTATTTCAGGTTACCCATAAAATGCAGCTCTTGTTTGCTGAACATTTAGATCAACTCCATTGATAATCTCTTTGAACTTAGATATATTCTTCGATTTCTTGAATCAGACTACTATTTAATATAAAGAAACCCCATATATCTTAACAAGCAATGAGTTCGAGGTCATTATTAAGATGTCAGAAGTAACTGAAGATATTATTAAGTGGGCATGTATTTTTGCCTTATTTTGAAAATTGTAAGTAATTTTGTTATTGTTCAAATAAGCATAAGTGGAAGCAAATGTGAAATACAGTAATAAGTCTCATCTCTCTTCTAAAAGGAATATTCACACCTTTTTTCCTAATTTGTTCAATATATGATTAAGATTTCTGTCTCAACTTTTTTTTTTTTTTTATGAAATTAAATAATCAACTGTATTAACAGAACATTCACTGTTACATGTTACCTGGTCATATTAGGTTTTAAAAATATATTTATGGAGCTTTGACAAGTAAATAGACAAATTTCCTCAAAAAAACCCCGAACAACCACCATCAACTGCAATTCAAAATATTAACTAGAACAAAAGTAATGAGTCTTCACAACCAGTTATTGTATGCCCAATGCTTATTTCACAATTTTTAGTATGCAGTGCAATAGCTTGCTAATGCTGCATGATACTTTTAAATATGAAAATATATATGGAGATGACAGATAGAAGTGTTACATGACATTTGTCCTTGGATTAAAGTTTCCTTATTTGTTTGCAGCGACATGAGAAATGATAATGGCTCCTGAAAAACTGATATTGTTTGTCATGTCACAGGTCCATTGAGATTTTCCTCTTTTCTATGACTTTTAATACAAAGGGAGACATAAAATTGCATTAAAACAAATTTTAGAGGCTTAGTTTAAACCTTAAAATCAAAATAGTTGACATAATTCTTGATAAATCTTTAGAAGTGGGCAGAGCAGTGCATAATAAGAACAGGTTTGGATCTTGTATTCAGCTTATAAATTACATCAAGGTACAGTCCCATACAGAGTACATTAACATTTAACCTTCAAGTAATAAAGGCATGGAGGCTTATTATTCAAAAGCAGCTTGGCGAGCAAACATGGCAGTTGTCATGTTGTAAGGAAAAAGTGGAAAAAATGGTATATTTAGCATGCAGGATCTCCCATCCTTAATCAGTAAAAATATATGTTTAAATTTCCATTCACCTTTTCATGCTGGGAAAGAGCATTACAATTGCATTAATGCTGACAGGAAAGATGAAAGACTAGTAGCGTCTCACCTGGAAGATCTACATGCTGCAAAAGTACTGGATGGAGTCTGGCATTCTCTTTTGGGTAGGAATATGACAATTCAAAAGGAAATGTTAGGCTACTGAATTTGAAGCTGACAAGACTGAATTAATCTAAACAAAAAGTTTTATTGATATACTTGGAAGACCCTGTGAATACCATTTCCACTAATACAGAGAAATTAGACCAGAAGTTATTAACCCAATTTTTATCCAAACTCTCATCTGAACACTATTTAATTCATTTAATTTCATTTAATTCATTAATTCATTCTACTAGCCTAACTACAATAACAACTTACATGATCTCATTCCATATCTGCTCCTGAATACTTCTACAACATCTACATATCTAACAAGAGATACGTATTCTGCTCTAACAACTTAAGAGCGGATTTGAAAATAGATGGTGATGACCCTTGCTCACAGGTGCTTTTGTAGTCTCCCAGGAAGATAAGTATACGAAGTAAGAGCTATCAGAAAAGCATTCTTCCAACTCAGCTAATGCAAGATCTGCAGTAGCACTTACACACACACAGTGTAAAAAAAAAAAGTAATCCACAAGCTACCTAAACAAATCTAAAGGAATTAGTAAAACATTTTAGTTTTTTCCCCCATAACTGCAAAGTTAACAAAACATGTCATTCTCCACCATGCCTTTCCATGAATTTATAGGGGTGGGAAAATTAAAGTTATTCAAAAGGTGACATCTTTGTCCAGGCAGAATCTTCTCAGTGATCTTCTTCTGCACAGAAAAAAAAAGAGACATGACAGAGAGTGACGGTTTGCCAGCTTATCATCATTGAGTCCTGGACCTCATAACAGTTTTTTTTAATCTGCTGGTGTACAGTTCTCTGTGAGGAATGACACCACTTCCCTGTTTCCATGGAAGTGGCTATTTTGGTCCTTCTCTCAGCAATTCCCTCTTCATAATAACAAGCAAAACCCAGACACGTAGCCAAGCTAATGATGGCAAGAATTTGTTCATCAGCCTCTAGGAACAGAGGTTAGGGTAAAAACATAAAGACATTTTTGCTTTTTGCACAGCCACGGCATATAATCTTTAAAAACAATCTGTATGTCACAACTGGCTGGAGTCAAAGTAAGACCCCCCCCATCGTTGGCACTTTACTTGAAGTCAATGAGACAATGGATGTATTGAAAGACCACCATGTTTCTGAATGTTTATGAAAAGATAAACATAAGATAAACTGACTATAAAGAAAAAAAGGGAGCAACTTTTTTTTGTAAATGCTATACATAAAAATAAAAATGTTTAACTTTTAATAGTGTAAATATCAATAATAGGAATATGCACTCTGAAGAAGGGAGGGGGGAAAGGAAGAAAAATACAGCAACAGTAGGTTGTTGCTTTGTTTCCTGGAAAATTTGTAATGCTATCAGGCACAGAATTCTACAAACTCCCACATGCTTAAACCATACTGGTGATGGTCTGAACTTTATCTAACACAAGCATATACACATTAATCTGAAAAAACTCTGTACAATTAGAAAAACTGTTCAATAAAAGTCAATCTGGAAATCAATTATAGCTAAAACAGTATATGCTGCAGGAAAAATGGCATTGCTGTACCTGGCAATAATTATACATAGATATTTACCTGGATATAATTACACAAAAAATAAACTTGTCAAAATATGGTTTTCCATACCATATATTATGGCACACACTATAATGAAAAAAACCCAAACTCAATTCCAAATAACCAAAACAAAATTCATTCTTGATTAAGCAGACATTTTGGAGGTTCACTACTCTTCTATTTACAATTTTGGTTCTTAGTCCCAGTTTGTGTAAAAACATCTGTTTAAGTTTACTGCTATGATTCCAAAAGTTACATTTTTAGATTTAAAAGATAGGAAATTAAGTCATACAGCCTGAAAAAAAAATCTAAGCAAACAAAACCACACAAACACTGAATGCTTATTTTTGTTATTGCCCAAATTGGAGAAGAATTATATCACAGTTATATTTATTTTTGCCTCTTAAAATTAATGTTGCAGTAGGTACATGAGTTTTTCTAAAACAAAACAAAGAAATAAGGGGAAAAACACAACAAGGTTATGAGCATCTATTTATCAGCCTCACCTGATATAATACTACTTTCATTTGCTCTCCTTTCCTTGTTGAGAGTTGTTGGGAATAACCCTAGTATGTGCCCAAATGTCAATGACCCTTAACAGATGTTTTAGTAACTGAGAACAGCAAGAGTACATTAACAAAGCAACCGAGTCATCTTCCCTGCTGGGGATGCTGATGAATGCTGATATAAAATTACGTTAGTCCCACTTCACCTGTGTAGAAGAGAACAACAATACTCTATGGACTTTTCTACTTCCTGAGCTCCTACTGCCATTGCTACAAATTTCTGGTTTTTGAAAGATCAGAGATTTAACATCAGCTATAAAAAAATAAAAAATAAAAATAAAATAAATACATAAAGGCAGGGTAAGGTGCATCAGGAGTAATGTGGAAGGAAAATTAAAGCATTACTCATTCAGACCCATAAAGGTCAGGAGGCAACTTGGGGAGAAAGATTGCTGAAGTTGGGGTTTGATTGCTGCGGGTTTTTATGTCACGTGCATTTCATACAAGGCACAACAAGTTCCCTGCCTAATCAATAAATAGACACAAGTAATGAGACAGAATTTGTTTGCTCAAATATTACCAGTCTTTGAACAGTTTTTGCCAGAAAGGATCTCCATAGCCTTACTTTCACAGTCAGTTTGCAATGACCTTTCTACCATCCTCAGATTTTTGTTGACTTTTCAACAATATTTATGTTGCTGTACTGACTTTGCCACTGCATTCAAGGGCTGGCTCTGCTGCTGGTATCTACAACAGAATTTGGCCCTCTGTGACAACACGACTCTTGAAAGAGTGAGAAACTGCTTGGGACTGGCAGGATGTCCCTGACAAATTGAGGCAGACACACCCTAGTTGGACTGAAAAATCCTGAGGAGTCTAGGGGAAGGTGGGAGCAGGGAGAGGCTGCGAAAGAAAGATCACCCATGTGCAAGGTTGGATTCAGGATGGCGAAAACTTGATTGGAGCTAAAACAGCTGAGAGTTGATCAGGGCAACAAGGAAGGAGTTTATGGTTGCCTTGGTAGCAAACTCAAGATGCAGGAAAATCTGAGCTTGATGCTGAATGAGGAAGCCTATATAAGAAAAACATGGAAAAGGCTAAGTTGTTTAGAATTACAGAATCATAGAATGTTTTAGGTTGGAAAAGACCTTTAAGACCATTAAGTCCAACCCTTAACACAGTGAAATCCACCACTAAACTGTGTAACAAAATACCATATTTACAAATCTTTTAGATAACTCCAGAGATAGTGACTCTATCACTTCCCTGGTCAGCCTGTTCCAGTGCTTAATAACCCTTTCAGGGAAGAAATTTTTCCTAACATCCAATCTAAACCTTCCACTTGAGGACATTTTCTCTTGTCCTATCACTTGTTACTTATGAGATGAGATCAACCACCGCCTCGCTACAACCTCCTTTCAGGTAATTATAGAGCATGATAAGGTCTCCCCTGTGCCTCCTTTTCTCCAGGCTAAATAACCCCAGTTCCCTCAGCTGTTCCTCATAAGACTTGTTCTCTAAACCCTTCACCAGCTTCACTGCCCTTCTTTGGACATGGTCTAGCACCTCAATCTCTTTCTTGTAGTGAGAGGCCTAAAATGTCGTCTTTGCATCAGTTTTTACTAAGACAGTCTGTTCTCTGTCTCAGTGTCAGCTGGGGTAAATAGGAACTATCAGACAGAGGAGAATCAAATTATGGGATACTTGAGTAAGCCAAGTGTATACCCATCCATGGAACAGGACAAAGCCTATGGGCCAATATCATCACGAGGCCACTCTATCATCTTCAAAAGCCTGTACTGACTTGAAAGGTCCTTAATTTCTAGAAAAAGGCAAATGTTACTGACATCTTAACAAAACACCAAACAAATCAGAACAGCAGGATCAGAATCCAGGAAACTACAAGCCCACTAAGGCATCCTTAAGTTCCTAGAAAAATTATTTATTTCACAAGTGCTCATAAAAAACATTTCTATGCATGTGAAGGACAGGAAGGTGGTTTGGAACAGTCAGCACAGATTTACAAAATTGCGCTTGAGCAGTGTGATTACCCTCTATGATGAAACAACTGGTTCTGTGAACCAAGAGACAGCAGAGAATGTCATTTACTTTCAGTTTCTAAAGACTTTCACCAGTGTCACCTGGCATATAAGTTACCATGACTGGGACTGAATGGGCGGTCTATGAGGTAGCTAGACAGGCTGGAATTTTAAGATCAACAGTTTGAAGCCCAAATGTCAGTTGATTTTATTTACTTCTTTTTTAACAACTAGAATTGCTTAGGGTTTGATACTGGAACTCATAGTGTTGAATATCACCACCTGTGAGCTGGATGACAGAGTGGACTGACCCCCTCAGGCAGTTTCTGGATGGCACCAGGTGACAGCAAAATGCAGGACTGCCACCCTGACAAGGTGCAAGAAAGGGCCAACAGGAAAAAACTCAGCAGGTTCAACAAGGACAAAAAGAAGCTTCTGCACCAGGAATAGAATAACCCCAGGCAACAGTATAGGTTGAGTACTGACAGGCTAGAAAGTGGCCTTGCAGTGGAGGCAACTTACATTATTTACAGCATAGCAAGTGCCTCTTCCATCTGCTATCAATAAAACAGGCCCACTTCATACACCAGCTTCAACTTTTCATTCAGTTTCCCAGCCTAAAAATAAGTTGCAGTAATCTGATAAGGTGTCAGAAAGAAAATTAATATCAGAAAGAAAATCTATCATAATACAAAATAGAAGCAACTAGAACAATATATTTCCTAAGTTTTCTTGATCTTGAATTCTGAAGCTTATCATCTGAACTAGTCAGAAAGGGGGACCAAAAAAAAAGAACAACAAAAAACAGCAATAGCAAAACCAAAAAAAATAATCTGATGACCCATGACAACCGGATGACAACCAGAGAGATAGTGAACAAGATGTGAATGAAGCATTTATCAGGTGCCAAATGGTAGACATGCCAGCTACTTATTTGAAAATAGAGTGTTATCCTGCTTTATTCTGTTGACATCATCAGTTTTATAAGTTATCATTTCTATTAGTGTATACTTGTCTTTTACTTTTCATGTGAGAATATCTACTCAACTTTGATATTTGGAGAAAAGAGAGGCCTAACCAGTTTGCAGTTCATAAGCTCTACTAGGTTTCAGTAGAAATTCTATACAAATTTATACCTATATTGCACTGAATTTTGCATGCTAGACAGATTGAGTTCATGTTCTTTAAGTTTTCCAAAAAACAGAACTAGCAAAGTAAGTGCCCAGTTTCCTGTTCACTTTTTGCATTTTCAAACACAGTGCATAGTCATAAGTGAAAAAAATGGATGGAGTCAGCCAAAATTGGTTTTGTAAAACAGCAAATTATACAAAGAATTTCCACTATAACAAGCAGAGGAAAAATAAGGAAAAAAATTACAGACCCTTCTTATTTTGGAAAAGTGTATAATATAAGACTTCTTAGAATCCACCTCTATCAGATTTTAAGATATCTTTGCTTTTCTTTATACAATGCATCTTAACATGAAAAGAGAACAGATAAAAAGACTTGGAACTGCTGGGAATTCACAAACAAAACAAATGGCCAAAATGCCAAGCATATGTTCTCAGTTCTTGCAATTAAAAATAGTGGGGAACACTTAAAGATTATAAGTATCTGTGCTTTCTAATTGTTTACAGGCCTAGTGATTTGAATTTTGGACTCTATCTACATTTGAATGAGTTCATCTGCACAGATAAACCAGCACAGCTTCAATAAAGCAATAGAGCCAAATGAGTATACAGCCACTGGGGACTTTGTGTCACTCCATGGCAATCAGAAAAAGATGGGGCTTCTCCTTATCATCTTTGAAGGTATGACCGTGCCACCCTTACAAACACTTTTCCAGAATTTTTTGCTAATGTCATTTGTTCAAACAGAGACCACATTGAGGCCCGCTGACACCCCCAGCTGTGCACAGGCTTAGGCCAGTGGGAATGGCAGCAGAGATCTCTCCTTTCCTCCCTGACGGCAGCTGGCAGGGTAGAGAGCAAAGTTTGCCCATGAAATTTGCAGGTGCCAGCAAATGAGAGCAGAGACACAAGGGCTGCTGGCTTCTGTCAAGCATGACCAGCCATCCCCTTCCCTCCCTCCCCACTTTGTGGGCAGTGACTGTGTGGCATTTAACACTCTATGTGGCATGACGGGGCACACTGTGGTATGGTGGTGTAGCTACAGGAGACAGAGGTGGGAGAAGATGGGAAGAGCAAGCTGCTTTTGCCCAGCACAGCCTCCCTAGTCGCCTGAGGCAATCCCCCAAGATCCTGGCATTCCCATTTTCAGATTCCCTCTCAAGCAAGGAGACTGCTCTTTCCCTGACAACACACAGGGACCACCAAATGACAGGCCAGGGTTCTGTGCTCCAAAGCCTGAGCCTCTGCACACCAGCTGCCCAGCCCAGTGAGCGCAGTGGTCAACCAGGAACAGTCAACCTTGGTGCTGCCTTCTGCAACTTCAGCTTTTGGGGTTTGAGAGGCAGCCATTGGGTCACAGGCTGATCTTTTCTGGAGCACCAGCCACAGAATGTGGATATTTCCCCCAAGTAAACTCAATAAGTTTCTTCTCCTTTTCATAGGTGCTCAGTAGCTTCTTAATGAGGTGCTCATATTTAAATCACCCAGAGGAAAATCCTGTGGTTTTCCTTTTAGGAACAACATATATCATCTGAAACTTTCAAATGCAGACACACATCCACACATTAATCACTCTAAAGCAAATGAAGGTCTTGGAAACCTTTGGTATGACTCTTAAAGTCAGAAGTTATACACAGGTGAAGACAGGCTTTTCTAGCACAAAGCTGTCCATCCAGTTGATGGATAGCACTACCAGCTCTCCTCAGAAGTCCCATTCCTTTCAGTCTACTCATATTTCATTTCATATGTATTGGGCCAAGTCACATCATTTTAAGCTTCAGTTACTCATGTCAATTCTTATTCACGTAGTCCAACAGTCCTTTTAACAAGAGGAAGGCTTGCAGTCCAGGACACACACTGAATATTTAAGAACCTGAGCAAAAGCATGAAGACAGTTGAGGAAGCACTGCAGTCTCCTCATTGTGTTTCAGAACTGGAGTTAATAGAAAAGCAGCTAGAAGTGCTCCCTAAGCACCGCAGTTATGAGTGAGTGCATAAGGCAGCAGAATGCCAATGTCATTGGGTGGCTGCTGCTGCAGAAGCTCCACCTGTGAAACACGCTGCTCAGATCACAGGAGGTCAAGTTTTCACTAGGCAACCGTGTCTTTGGTCGGTGTACCTAGCCCTCAGAGATCCAACTTCAAAGACTCAGGCCTACAGAGCCCAAGTCAGGTTTACTGTATGACATCTTGGCCATTCTTGCCTCAGGCCTGTTTATCTCTGTTTTCCTTTCTTGCCTAAGGAATCGGACTGAATTCTTTCTCATAATAGGACTTTTGAGAGCTTGCTTTCAAACAACTAATAAAATTCAAAACAAGTCTTCCCAATTTGTTTCTTTAGTACAGTATTCCCATTTCAACTCCTGCCAAAGCTCCCCTCCCAAGGCAGGCAAAAGTTTCTTCCGAACTATCTTCCTCCCATATATTAATAGAGCATTACTGTCAGGTCTATACTTGCAGCAGACTTTTTTTGCTGACCACAAGGTAATTGTATATAGATTTCCAGTCAAGCACTGTTACTACCTTAATTTTTCTTTTCTCCACTTAGGGAGTTCAAATTCACATTATAATACAAGCAGTACATTACAATAATTTTGTGAAAACTTAAGCAATATTAACATATATAATCAAGCAAACTCTTATATTAAGATGTTGTAGGATTAGCAAACAATATGCAATCCAAGATTATTTTTTTTGTCTGATTCCTTTCACCCCCTAGGTGTTACAATTAATTACACCAGTGGTTTTTTTGTTTTGCAAGTATTATTATAGTTAATGATGATTAGCATAGATAATTTTGTTACATTCCCATTTTCTAGCTTAGGGGTATCACTTTCATTCTAAAGTGTTGATTGTTTCTTATCTAACTTTGAAAATGAGATTAGATACATTTAAAATGATGTTTCTTATATTGTCTAACTATGTAGATTTATATGGTAATTTAAAATCTGATAAGCTGTGAGTGGCATAAGACTGTAATAAGGCAATCACAGCAGTTGACACTTCAGAGAGAATTAAATTGAAAAGAGAGAGACAGAAAATTTGTACCACTACATGCTGGGGACCAAAGTGCTGGGGGAAACAGTTAGGGCTAGAGAGTCATTACTTAACTTACATGCAGTGCTCTCATTTTCTCTGCGTGACTGGACAGGTGTATCCATTATGTGTTATTTCAGGAGGAAGAATAAAGGAAATAAGTGGTCAAATACCAGGAGCTGCCTTGAACAGGATTTACTCACTGGGAATACCTCTGATGGGACTTGGATTACAGGCTTCTTCTAATGCAGTTCTCTTTATGTGCTTTTGCGCAGGTGTGGATGGGAGAATAATAAGGTAGGAGTGACCCCAATACAGTGGATACAGTTTCTTCTAGGAGAAATTCAAATTCTTCTTACAGGTGGGACAGAGCAAAAGAAGCTATTTTGCTTTCAGATTTTAAAGGCAGCTTCTAAACTAAAGTTGGAAATTGAATTATGCATAAGAACTCTGCAGAGAAATGCCCTTTTCAGCATATACGAAAGAGAACCAAGAAGTGAAATGGGTACTTTTAGGGAAGGATGATGCCCCTGGGGACTGTTAGGTGGCACTTGATTTTGCGGGATGGGAAGCTGCACACTGATTTTCTTCTTAAAAGAAGTCTCCCTAGTACATAATTCTTAGATGTCAACTCAGAGCTGTCATGCTGCAGCAGGAAGATGATAGGACAGAAGAGGCTAAAAGTACTGTCTAGAGCATGCCAAGAGCAATGTCTGTTTGAACTATAGCTCTTGCACACTGGAAACACAATCTTGGAGCTTCCAAAGACTGTATCAGGGGCTGGTCTAAATAGGTCTGGGCAGTGCAGTGACACCAGGCCATCACCACGCCCAGACACTCCATCCAGGCACTCTCCCAGCAAAGGCACAGACCCCTCTCCTCTGAAACTCAGGGCTTCAGAGAAAGCTGGCTCTGATTAAAAGCCCTCTTCATGAATTAGCCTATGGCACAGCAAATGCATATCATTAGGAGGGCAGACTGGTGACAGGAGAAGACTACAGTTACAACGTACAGCCTTTCTGGAATACCTATTTGGGGGGCACTTTGAAAATCTGCATTATTATGGCAGAGAGAGGGATGGGCTATGCCTTATATAAATTATCTAGTTTTTAGCAAGAGAAAAAAGAAACAGATATATATGTCAAGCAAATACACATTCAAGTGCAGCTGAGTCTTGGTCTGAATAGCAGAGCCGTGATCTACTTGTTTTAGTTATACAATCCATATTTTATGACCGAATTGTGATCAAACACTATTATAAGTATTGTTCTTGCAGATTGTACATCTGAATGGTAGGCACTGCTGTATCATCACACAGCTGAGCTCCAACACAAGATACATCCATTTCCTGGCTACACAGCATGAATAGCTATCTGAAATAAAGAGGATACAAGCCCAGGGTGAAAGTAAGTGGTGGAGATCCTTTGCTCTGGAACAGGATCATCCTGAGTTAGCAAGCAGAGCTGCCACAGGAACTGAGAGACAAGATTCACCTTTGATTTTAGAATATAATTTTATAGCATTTCTCACTCTTTTTCTCTGCTAAAGTCCTGTACATAGATGGAATAATCCACATGCCCTCCATTTGTTTAACTGAAACAAAAATCAATCAAGTATCGCAAAAGCATCAAGCAATAAATTACAAAGAAAGAAAAAATCAACAAAAAGGTGTCTTTTCTATGTCTGAAAGTTTAAATGCTTTTCTGCTACTATCCTCAATTAACTAGAGTTTTGAGGTATGAATGCCCCTTAAAAGCAAGCACTAGCAAGATTTTATTAGACTAAATGCTAGCTTTAACAGCTCAGATCTGCCAGTGAGAGACTGGTTAGCACATCATTTTATTCTTGACTTCTACACACTGCATCCTCTTAGGCTGGGCTGTTAGCACAACTGTGCCCCTCAGCAATTTCCTTGTCTTGTTTTGCTTTCTTTCTCTGGCCACCTCTTGCTCTGCCCCCTACATGGTCCATCTCCCTCCTGGCAGCCCTGCTGCTTATTGGGGTGAAACAGCCTTCGACCCTTCCCCCAGAAACCATCCTGACAATGTTAGACACTGCAACCAGGTAAGAGCTAGCACCAGGCACCTCCCTCCCACCCTAGTATCTTCCCAAAATACAGAGCAAATAAAAACAATATCCTCCTTCAAATTCCCAAATAGGTTTTGAACAACCAAAAAATAGAAGACTTCTAGCAGAAAACTCAGAATTAATAAGTGAATGCTACCCAGAAATGAATAAGCCTCAACTTTTAAATCACTTAATGCCTTCCCTGAGGTCATGGACCAGGGAAGTCAAATCTACTCTGCTCCTAGGGATGAAGGCAAGGAGGGCACTACAGGCAGGACTCAACTTCCTATTGTGCCCTTTCATCTCTTAGCAATGTCTGTTACTTATCTGATGTGTCTTTGCTATAGACAGCAGTGCCTTTAATACCAGAGATTCATGCAGGATTTTTCAGTGTCAAACACACAGGGATGAAGAGTTCTAGCCATTTCTGGGGAAACTTTTTCTATCCCTCTCTCCCCCAACTCTCTGAACAGTATCAGTTAAACAAAGCTGCATAACTCCAATATGAATCAGCTGGTTTGCTGTAATTCAGCTTGGAACCCTTTAATAGTCATATGCTTTCATACTGCTCTAACTCAGCCAAGTAGCAAGCAGTATCTGCTAAAAAAAAAAAAAAGGTTTTTTGTGAGGTGCTTGTAAAATATCTGTGCATAATCATGAGCAAAAATTGTTGCATCCTTTCTTTTGGCAAATGATCAGCTAGGCAAGACATTTAGACTAACCGAATAACATATACTAACACCACATGCTCAAGAGTATTCATAATCGTGTAAATATCTTTGGCCCATTGACTGAGTTTCTGCAAGTGAACAATTAGTTTCTTCTCTATAAATTTTAATAAGCATAGGGCAAACCATCTACGCTGTAGCTGTTAGCTTTCTCATCTCATTTATTACCGAAAAATCCATTTGGCATTTGTCAGTTTTCTCTGTATATCTTCAGAAGAAAATTGTCCTTGATATTCAGCAGCTTCCTTTTTTAATACATTGTCATAAACAAAAGCATGTATTCATTGCTCCTCAGATTTCTCCATAGGACTTGAGAAAGTTTTGCTTGGCAGTTGTCATACTTCAGGATATTTTTCATAAGCAAATCACTCACCATTCATCAGCTTTATGTGAATCTACTAAAAAAAGGAAGTGCTTTCTCCACTTTTCATCAACACACAGATGTAACCTCATTATAGGTCCAAGGATGAGCAACTCTAGATGCATAAACTCATAACCAATTAGCATTAGGAGAAGATCTTCTGTACTTTGAAAATACAGCCTGTGCAAGTAGCTAGGGAAAACTTCCCTGTGGTTATTAATTAGAGTGGATAATTAAGGCTATTAATCTTACTGGATTTTTTTCTACTAATTCACTGCAATTTACTTGAGAATAAGTAACTATGATCTTTTGGACAATTCTTCTTCCAGCCTTGAGCAAGAAGTTCCTTTTCAGAAGAACAGTGAAGCATGGAAAGTGTATTCTCTATAGCCAGTATAAACCACAAGTAGCAGAGGGAAACAAAGCGTAATTCAAGGATGTGAATCAAAGACAACTGAAGTAATTTAAATTGAACCTGCAGCAGGTCAGTAGAAACTTCTTCACTGCCCTCACATATCCACTTGTGCACTCAGCTGAACCCAGGACAGACAGAAATGACAAGAGCAGTAAGAGGAATTCCCTAATTTTGTTGAGTTGGGTGCAGAAATCTGATGCACAAATATGTTATACTGCACCTTTAGGTCTATAGCTGCTGCACTGGCATGAGGTTCCTGGTATTATGACGGTGAATGCCACAGAGCCCTGCTGCCAGTTTTCCAAGAGGCTCACTACTGGCTTGTTTTATACATCTAAAGGACTATTGCAACACTCAAAAGCAAAATTCTTTTTGCCATCTGCACTTAGAAAATTTTGCATCTGATTTATGAATTTTTTCATACAAGCCCTGTACCTCTGTAATGCTTAGCACCTTTCAGAAACACACAAAGCACTATTTGTCACAGCCAGCTGTTTCCTTCCTATGCCTTCCCAAAAGAGCCTTGAATGGGGATTTTATTAGCTGGCTCAAAATGCAATAGGCCAGGTGTGGAGAGAATATGACAGCAGGCACTCACTAATTTAGAGAAGCAAACAAAAATTCTGTGATAATGCAGATTTCTGAAGGGAAGTTTATTGCTGTTACTGTACAGGCAAGAGGGGTGGCACAGAGAGACACATAGCTGTGGCTCATCACTCACTGAAAAAGGACCAGGAATCAAATTTAGGCACTGGACCCTGATCATATAGACTAACAATTTCCTAGTTGTTTTGACTGTTTCAACTATGCCTCTTTATCACAATGCCTAAGTCAATCTAGAGATATAGCTCATTCCAGAGGTAATATAGTTGAGACTGGATTCTTTTCCCTACCCAGTTATTTATTACTAACCCAGTAGATTCATGACAAAGGAAATCCACTCTTCTAGGCTGCTACAAAATCTCTGATGTGATATGAGATGTTTCAAAGTGAGAAAACCACACAAACTATTTCATAATAAAGCAGTCTTGGGGACTTAGAAGAATCCTGGGTTCCAGAATGACTTAAGCGCAGATTGTACCAATCTGCTCATGCTGTCTAGACATGAGTTAGTGGATAATATATAGCTTTGGGGTGAGGGACTAGTTCCTCTTATTCAGAGTTGTAAATGTACACTCATATGCCATCAGGGTGGATAATGATTGCTAACCTGTAGATACGCTTAGTGCTTTACAGACACATTAAGCTTGAGCTCCATCTCTAAGGGTTTACATTCTGAAAAACATTTTAAGTTTTGAACTAGAATCCAAATAGGCCTGAGGCTATTTAGTTTTGCTTTCAAGGTGTTGTAAATTTATACTGAGGCCCCTTCTTGAAAGACCATTTTTGACCCAATGGCCCATAATGGCTTCTTCAAAGCAAGCTACAGTCTATCAGTCAACTTCTCTGTAGTTTGCAGATCATTGATACAATGGAATACAGCAGCTGCTCTGGAGTTACTATAGTCTTTCATGTCAATCTGGTTGTCAAGGGTGTACAGCAAATGTCAAAAATCTTCAAGAATAATTTTAATTGATATTTACTGACCACACACAAGAAGTAAGCCTTTATTCTCTAGCTTTTTCCCCAAAGGGTAAAGCCAAAATACCTTACAACCTGGGAATTAGAGCTGCCAGAACAAATTGGTCAACACAGTAAACATCAGATATATTCTTAAGCTGTTGGAGCTTAACAGCATGTTTACTCAATAAATCCCTGTTATTCGTTTCACTCCTATAAAACAAAACTAGCTAAACTTCAAAAAGAAGTTAAAAAGGGAACACTTTTTATTAAGACTTCAAATCTGGTTTACTATAGGTCTGGAGGCTTTTGAATTTTTGGGGAAGGGGGTTGTTGTTTGGTTGGTTTTGTTTGGTTTGTTGTTTTGGTTTTTTTGTTTCAGTAAGCACTTAAAATGTTATCCTCAAAACATCATGAATCTATGAAGCCTCAAGAACTAAAAAAAAAGTTTGGCAATGTATAGGAACAATCTTTATAGGCAGAAAAAAGTAGTTTGTGAGGTCAGATATACCATTCAAAGCATGAAATATAAATATATAAATAAACTAATTACCAGGAGAGAGAAAACCCATATGAGTAAAGTGAAAATAAAAATTAAATTACAGCCTTGAAATTCAGCCCTCAGAAATAACCTAAACTTTCAGGCCTCTGTATTACATAAAGATCATACTTTTTAAATTGCCCAAGCTCTGATTTTGCACATGAATTAAAATATGGACAAAGCAATAAATCCTTTGAAGGATGCCCCTTGCCAAGCAACTAAGCAAGCAGCTCTGCTCTGAAGTAAGAGGTCACAGTCCCGCATGCTCAGGCTGCCTCTGCTTCTTTTCCCTCTGCAGATAGAAAATGCTCCCTTCATTCTCTGCCTTGGTTTTACAGGTTCATCTTGCTAGCACCTGGAGCAAAGGCAGATCACTTTGCCTCCACCTGCTACTGGTGCATAGAAAATACACACTGGAGGTGCTGGACATACTGGAGAGAATCATGAAGTTGAGTCATTGTGAAAAAAGTGAGGGAGTGATGCAGTCCAAGAAAGTGTCTTAACTTAACTGGCAAACACCAGCCTGGACTGATAACACTTCACACAAGAATACACATAGAATCATAGAATCACTTGGGTTGGAAAAGACATTGAAGATTATCCAGTCCATCCATGTGATGGAAAAAACAGTCTGCAAGTTCCTGCTCAATGCCAGGATGTCAGTAGTAGTTAAGGGGCAAAGAGAAGGACTGCAATATGAAAACACAAAACAACAGCTGTCCTCCTCTTTTGGAATGGGTAATGCTCAGTTTTGTTTATGTTGGTAAGAAGCTTTTAAAAAAAAATAGTCTCTCATTTCTTTACTGAAAAAAGAAGGGAGAGAAGTGAGAGGTGCACTAGACTAGTTGCAAAAACACAAAAGAAATGCTTCCACACCTTCCTTTCAAAAAAACCAAACCACACACAAAAAAAAAAATCCTCCTGCTTCCCTAAAAAGTGCCCTAATCTCTAGGCTCTTGGCTAGGAGTTTGCTGAGTCTGAGACACCAGTTAGAATAAAACATTTAGAGTCAAGGGTGAAAAAATTGCAAATACAGTATTTTGTAATGTAATTCTCTTGAGGGATGAGCTTACATGCATGTGCATGCATCAGTAAGTCCATCTGTACTCTGTAGTAGAGCAAGAGGAAGACAACAGGTAATTTGTGTTTTTCAATATTTTCCTAAGAAGAGTTCTATATGTTATATAATACACATCAAATGGCAAACAGCTGCTGACCTAGATCTTTCCTCTTCCAGGATACACTTTGCCACAGAGTGACAGAGTTTCGTTTTTTTTTCCTGTCTCGATGGATCTTGGAGATGTGTGGAAATTAATTCAAAAAGAAGAGTTGCTACTAAAGTAGCCTTCAGGTAAGGGGTAGGCATCCATTTTTATTCCCTTAGACAGAGGATGACAATATATACTAAGTTACCAGATAGTATGGAGTGATACCAATTACCTCCTCCACAACTCTTAAAAATTAAGAGTGGTCTTAGTCAAGAGCTGTAAACTAAAGGTTTTAGGAAGCAGGACATAGTGGTTTGCATACAAATCACACTTGCTCCTTCAGGTGTCTTTGTGGCACAGAAGGGCTTGGACATAAAGGCTGATCACATCTTCTGAGGTTTCAATTTGCTAGTGAAAGACAGCTGCATGTCCAGCATGTCAATTTTAAGTGGCTCTGAAATGCACAGCTGGCTCTGTGCACCCTACTTGGAAGAAAGCAAGTCTACCCATTCACCTACCTGGGCACTCACTACAGAGCTCTATACTATAAATCCAGAGCTAAGGAGAGGAGAATACACCTAATTTTCAGGTATAACTATCACATATTTTATTTAGCCCTCAGTTTCTTTGTGAAGAAAAAATTACTGGAAATTCAAGCCATTGCTGGGAGATAGCACCCCTTGCAGAGAAAGTGAAGATTAATTAGGTAGCTAGGCAAACTTATTAGGAGGAAACAGCAAACTCAGTCAGCACTTCCAAGAGGAGAACTTAGTCTCAGAAGAAAGACATGAATTTAAGGCAAAGAAAAGACAGGAGAGGGGAAAGCTTACAGATTAGAAAGGCCAGATACAGGAAGGTGTTATATGCTCTCTATACAATGGAGTAGCTGAATAATTTAAACAAAATTCTTAAAACCGATATTTTTCTAATTTTAAGAACTGAGCAGGATATTCTTCACATTCAGGGACAAAACTGAGAAAAAATATCTAAACAGCTGTTTAGGACTAGGAAAGAACATCAATACACTTAAAAACATGTAACTTGAAAATAATAAAATATTAGCTATTAAAAATAATTTTTGTAGGTTTCTATAAAAAGTTTTCAAAGTTTTTGTTCAAGTAGATTGCCATGGATGCATTACAAAAACATTGGTCTATATTAATTGGCCTGTTCTCTTTTCTAAGGTCAAAAAAATGGGTAGTTCTACATGTAAACTTTTTTTTTTCCCCCTTTGCTGTGCTGTTACATCTGTCTTGATCTAGGAGGCAAGAGAGCATGCCTGCTTAAAAACTTTCACCTGCTCTTCAATTTTATTCCTATATAGAGAAGTTTCAACCATATCTAAAATGTCTAGGCTCAAAAATAGAGACTCTTCTAAATTGTAGAAATGAAAGTAGACTGATCTTTTCAGTATCAAATTGCAAGAAATTAATAAGGAACAACAGCTGAAGACTGAGTAAAACCAGTATTAGCATGTGTGCACAGGTAGCTATTAAATAAGTGTCATCAGCAAGACTCATTAACAGAAATCACTGTAAGAAAGCTGCAAAACATCCATTTCTTTCAACCCTATGAAATTCGAGTCTTCAAAACAAGCTAGGCTCCCACTTTCTGGCTTGATAGTTCTTTTTGGAGATGAACTTTTGTATCCCTGAAAAATTAACAGGATGCTCTCATTGTGCCATGTTTGCATCCCATTTTCTCCTAAAGGAGCTACTGTCTGGGAGGAACCCAGGTCTTTCATGTCAGCCTTTTGTAACACACTAGCCACTCTACTCTGCAGGCAAGAAACAACCTTGATTAAATTATTTGTATTCCTTAGAGGTTTACTACTGCCTGGGCTCACTCTGCAGTTCTTTAACCCGGATTAGAAACAGCTGAACAATTGAAAATAGTTCTGGCTGTTATATGCCGTTAAGATATAATGATTGTCTTACCAGCACAGAACAGCAGCGCACACATTTAACTCGAGCAGCAAAGATTTGTCCTCACTTTTTGTTACACCAGTCTACCAGAAACAGTCGAGCAGCTTTACAGAGAGAGCTTTGATGCACAAACAGAAATTCTCAACAAGACAGAGTCCTAAAGTCTCACAGTTTACATGTGTCTCTTGCTCCCTTTTAACTCACTCTTGTCTTTCAAAGATGCCTACCAACTGAAAATATTTCATTAAAGTTTTAAAGCATGAATCAGTACCCAAAACCACAAAACCTGGGCTGGAGGAGACAAGGCAGCAGCAAGAATAAGTTTCTCCCTGAACAAATGGAGAGAGGGCTAGGTATTAGGTACTACAAAGATATAATGAGACTAAGTGTCTACGAAACCACCTAGAACTGACTGTGTCTTGTAAAGCTGGCTTTCCAGAACTCTACCCTTCTCTCATAAGTATTCCTCATCTAACTTAGCCAGGTTAGAAATATTTCTAGCTCACTTACGCTACTTCAATTTTCTGCATTGTTGTGGGCAACATGGCTGAGAATCATTGTAAACACAAGTAGGTGCAACCGAGGAAAATACTTTTTAAATAAAGAAGAAAGTAAAGAACTGTTTGGTGTTCAATTACAATAGGACAAAATTGTAGTTTTCTCTCTTTTTACTTAATTTACAGGACTACCCTGAGAGAATTTATTAGGTAAAGCAGCAAATACGGTAATTCAATGAAGTGGATGAGTAAGAGCATGCCACTCTTACGCAGTCTTGTGTTTAATAAGTTTGAAAATACAAATCTAAAAAGATTTCCAAAATACCTTTATTTTTTTTCCCCTTACTCATTTCCTTTTTAAACACAGAAAGTAGCAAATATTATTTAAACTCCAAATACATTCAGGGCAATAGCTAATTCTATAACTAATTAAAGGAAACTCTAGGCCAAAGAGTTGGGTTTAAAAACTGCTAACCATGAAAAAATGCATTGTTAGGTTTCCCTGCAACACTTTTCAAAATAATTTTCACATATGTCATTAGGCTCATTAGTTCTTAAACACTACACATGTTAGCATCAGCATAATACCATCATTCATACATCTTCCTTTTTTCTATCTATTCCTTCTCTAAACTTGCTATCTTCTTCAAAGTAAAGTTCTCCTATTTAAAAAAAAATAAAATTCTTCTCTTGTCAGCAAAGCACTCTCATTCTCTTCCTTCAAAGCCCTCCATATAACCTACATTTCACCAAGATTGGCAATAGTGCTCTAAACACTGTCAGTATCACACCTTATATTACAATTTTGCTCTTATCCTGTGTAGTGGGTCTGTCTGAGCTGATTTTCCCCATACAGCCCTCATGCNATATCATATTCTTCTAAAATCAGATTCTAAATTGCTTGGGGCTTAAAGTTGTCCCTCTATTTTACTTTATCTTAAATCATTCAAAGGGCCAACTGCTTCGCATCCTGACTGGTTAATTTGCAGGAGCTATGGGACCACTTTATGGCAGCTAGAAGAACAGCTGATGTTATGCTACCCATGAACAAGGAATCAGCTGAGCACATAATATTCCAGCTCCATGTTTTCCACTCCAATGGACATCACTGGCATAGGACTGGTTACATGGCATTTAGAAAGTAGATCAAGGTCGGCTTGCGTTGTTCATTTTCAGAAAGCTATCTTGATAGAGTTGTGAATTTGCTTTAATTTGCTTCCATTTTTGTAAGTAACATTAAAAAAAAAAAAAAATCAATGACTTTTAGTTAACAATCTCACATATATGATAATGTCCTTAAAATTATACAATAAAGTGAGCAGTAAAAATTATAAAGTCCCAACAGCAAAGAATCAAGTGTGGCAAGTGAACTGAGACTGTGGAAAACAAGATGCTCTGTGATAAATGGGGACTGCATATTAACTTTGCAACAGAAGAGTATGGCAAAGACTACACGATCAAGACTCTAAATATAAAATGGATGTCTTCGGAGGAAAAAAAAAAAAAGACAAAAATCAACCTTGATGTTTAATAAAATAAAATGTTAAGCTTTTTAATAAATAAAGGAAAACCTTTTTTTGGTGCTAATTATATGAAGCTAATGGAAATCCTCCCTCTCAAAATATTAAATCTAACTCACCCCAGGTGTCCTATTTGAAACTTATATCTTTATTGCTTTTGAAGTATAACTGTATACCACTAACCCTTCTAATTGACAATTTCTTTAAATATAGAAAGTCTTCGTAAAAATAAAATAAGCTAGTTTAAAATCTTGATGGTCTTCGCACTGAAGTGCCGATGAGATAAAAAACATATCTGAAACAGAGAAAGCATAGGTTTTTAGAGAAGGTGCTTCTAAGAAACCATTCAAATTATTTTTGTTTAGTGCTTTTTTATTTCAAGGACAGAAAAGCCATTTTACACTGCCTCATTGTTTCCGTAAGTCAAGGTATCACAAGGGCCTTGGTCTGCTTCTGTAGAAAAATAACTACATTCAGCTGCTGCACCGGAGCAAGCAAAAGTAGCTTTTAATCATACTGCAGTGTTATCATTACAACATGGAGATGTTCAGGCATAGTGGCAATAGCCACATGGCTCCTAACATATCCTGGTGGAAGAACTGCAGAGCTCTGTGGTGCACAAGTTAGACTCCTCTTCCTTTGTCCTATTCTTAATCAGGTGCCTTCTGCAGGGACTTGCAGGAAAGAGCAACTGAAACCCGTGCATCAGCACTGCTGGGAGTTGGTCTCTTACCCTTGAAGAACTCCAGGCTGGAGAGCTATGACCATTTTACAACACTGAGATGGTACAAGTAAAATGGGAACCAAAATCTGGTTCATATTTTTTGTAAATTGGCATTCATAAGAAAGAATCCAGTGTTTGGCATCAAAGGAAAAATACACACCTAAGTACAAATTAAAAATGAAAGGCTATCATTTCTTTCAGTCAAAGGGAGCAGAACAGAGCTGGCAGATCTTTGAGGAACCTTTCCACAGAGCACAAGAGCTCTCGCTTCCAGGTGTAAGAAACTAGGCAAGGAAGGCAAGAGACTGGCATAGCTGAGTTGAGACCTGCTGGTCAAAGTAAAGGAGAAGAAGAAAATGCACAGGAATGGAAGCAGGGACAGTTGTCCTTCAAAAAGTATAGGGACACTGCCCAGTTGTGTAGGAATGGGGTTAGAAAGGCCAAGGCATATTGCAAAGATTAGTATGAAGGTCTTCTACAGGTATGTCAGCCAGAAAAGGAAGGTCAAAAAAAGTGCACCCCTTGGTGAGCAAGACTGGCAAGCTGGTAACAACAGACAAGGAGAAGGCTGAGGTAATCATCAACTTTTTTGCCTAAGTCTTCACGGGCAATCACTCTTCCCACACCTCTTGAGTGGATGGACTACAAGGCAGGGACTGAGGGAATAAAGTCCCTCCCACTGTAAGAGAAGATCAGATTTGTGACCACCTAAGGAATCTGAACATATGTAGTCTATGGGACCTGACGAGATGCATCCCAGAGCCATGAGGGAATCGGTTGATGTAGCCACCAAGCTAAATCTCCGTGATACTTGAAAAGTCACAGCAGCCAGTTGAAGTCTCTGGTTACTGGAAAAAGGGAAACATTGCACACATTTTTAAAAAGGGTAGAAAGAAGGACACAGGAAACTACTGACCTGTCAGCCTCACCTCTCTGTCTGGCAATATCATGGAACAGATCCTCCTAGAAGTTTTGCTAGGGCACATGGAGGACAGGGAGGTGACTTGAGACAGCATGGATTCACCAAGAGCAAGTCCAGTCTGATCAACCTAGTGGCTTTCTATGATGGAGTGACTACACCAGTGGACAAGGGAAGAGCTATGGATGTCATATCTGGACTTTCTGTAGGGCCTTTGACATGGTCCCCCACAACATCCTTCTCTCTAAATTAGAGAGATATATATTTGATGGGTGTACTGTTCAGTGGATGAGCAACTGGTTGGATGGTCATATCCAGAGGATAGTGGTCAATGGCTCAATGTCCAGATGAAGATCAGTGACTAATGGTGTCCCTTGGGTGTCCATTTGGGATCACTGCTGTTTGATATCTTTGTAAATGACAAACAGTGGGTTTTGAGTGCACCTGTAGCAAGTCTGCCGACAACGCCAAGATGAGTGGTAACATGGACACACTAAAGAGACAGGATGCCATTCAGAAGGAGCTGGACAAATTCAAGAAGCGGGCCCATGTGAACCTCATTAGGTTCAACACAGCCATGTGCAAGGTCTTGCGCCTGGGTTGGGGAAATCCCACTATCAATACAGGCTAGAGGATAATGGGATTCAGAGCAGCCTTGTGGAGAAGGACTTGGGAGTGCTGGTGAATGATGAGCTAGACATGAGCCAGCAATGTGTGCTTGCAGCCAAGAAGACCAACTGTATTCTGGGCTGCATCAAAAGAAGTGTGGTCAGCAGGTCAAGGGAGGCAATTCTGCCCCTCCACTCAACTCTGGCAAGACCCCACCTGGAGTGCTGTGTCCAGCTCTGGAGTCCTCAGCACAAAACATACATGGACCTGTTGGGACAGGTCCAGAGGAGGACCACAAAAAATATCAGGGGGCTGGAACACTTCTCCTATGAAGAAAGGCTGAGAAACTTATTTAGCCTGGAGAAAAGAAGGTTCAAAGGAGACCTTATTGTGGCTTTTCAATACTTAAAGTGGGCCTATAAGAACAGCAAGAACAATCTTTTTAGCAGGGCCTGTTGCAACAGGACAAGAGATAATGGAGAAGAGACTCGGATTAGATATAAGGAAGAAATTTTTGCAGTGAGGGTGGTGAAGCACTGGAACAGGTTACTCAGAGAGGAGGTAGAAGCACCATCCTTGGAAACAGTCAAGGTCAGGTTGGATGGGGCTCTGAGCACTGTGATCTGGTTAAAGGCATCCCTTCTCACTGCAGGGGGGGTTGGACTAGATGACCTTTAAAGGTTCCTTCCAACCCAAAACCTTTTATGACTCTATGATAAAGAGAAAGACAATTAAAGAAAGGCACAACAGGCAATTAAGAAAAAAAAAGAAAAGAGGACAATATGAGATGTAATTGGGACATACTGTTTGGAGAATAGCTGGAACACCATGCGTAGCAGTGAGGACCACCACCTCAAAGCAAGTGGGCAGCACAAAGCACCAGCAACCCTTTTCCAGGCAAGCAGAACATACACACCACAATTTCCAGCTGTGTTCAGCTCCTACTCTGCCTCACAAGAGAAGAGATTTAAAGCCTGAACCTGAAAGAACTGAAAGCTCTGAATCCCAAATCTCTCCACAGCCATGCTCTAACAAAGATTCTCTGTCCTGTTGTGACTGAGCATGCACTGGCAAAAATACTGGGGTATTTAGGAAGTTGGTCCAAAAATACAAACTCGCTATCGTTTTTCCTACAGCATCTAAAATCATAAAGGACATTTTAAGAAGTGTCTAAAACATGGATCAGTATTTGAAGCTCAACATGCCCTTGGGATTAACTTGTTTTCCTGTAGTCTCACACCCTTCTTAATCATGTCCAAGTGAAGCTTCGTTTCTATAACATGGAGGTTTCAGTTCTTTGTTGTATTAGGGAGTTACAAATCTGCAAAGCAATTTTAATAGAAATACTGTAGCATGGCACAGAGGTAAGAAAAAAAGCTAATCAAGACACTACATCTGAGATGAAAAGTTACTGATCCTAGAAAAGAAAGACAGTCAAGAAAGTTACAGTTTAACATTCTCTTTGATTTGTGTATGACTTTGCCACTTAATTTGCTTAAGCTTGAAAAAGGTGGACAAGGAAGAGAAGATTTTATAAGGGAAATGGTTTCACAGCTATCCAACTTCATTTGAGACTTCTGAAAAAACATTAACATACATGCTATAAATCTCTCTTAGACATCCCTCCCCAGTTTAACACAAAGTAAAAAAGAGATATTTGATGTTCATATGATCCTTGAAGTGCTTAGATCATCATGTTATACAGGAGATATGTCTCACTAAAGGTGAGAACCTTTTGAATAAGATTACTAATTAAAACCTTGCAACTGCAAAATTTACACTTAAATTTAGCTTTGTATTTATGACTTTTAAAACAGATAATGGACGTGAGAGGGACTGATATGGACAGTACTGCAGACTCCTTGAGACATAATGCAAACACGGTGTAATAGATCTACATAGTACATAACTCTGTCCAGAAGATTTTCAATGCACTATCAAGAAGAACAGACAGTAGCTTCGCAAACAGCCTGCAGGTCAGAAGGATTTGGAAGCACTGGGGTGACCCCATTTTGTTGCTCGCATCCAAGCCTGTGGCACACAGCTTCAGGACTGACAGAGGGATTTGAGAATGAGACCAAGGTCCCTTCAGGTTATTCAGCCCTCCGCTCTCTTGCGCAAAGATCCTGGCAACAACCAGCTTTCTTACTGCTTTACCACTTGACGTGAGCACTGGTCAGCACCCACCACAAACAAGGTTGGTTTCCTGCCCTAGGCCATGAGACGTCACCATGGGCAGAGTTCTCATGCTTTCTCCTGACCGGTTTCCTTCAGTGTGGCTCGCTCATTTCTCAAGGCAGGTTGGATAAATGAGGTGTAGTACAAGGAACTGGCCACCACACGGTTCTGGGGCAGTCTAGTCTGACATTGTCCCAGCATAGTGTATCAATTGTCCCCAGTACACTGCAGAAGCAATAACTAACTCTGCAGCTGAAGTGCTTTGCTCTCTTTTACTATGCATCTCTACAGAGGAAATCACTAACCCTACCTTCTCAACTGTTTCTTCAAATATCTTTTCTATAGCCTAATGCCAGCACAAATGGTACTATGAACATTAGGGAGGTATAATTTGATTCCAAAGCCCCTTGATCCCTTTTCCTCCTTCAGCCTTCAAGATAAAGAGTACATCATGAGGTTTATTGTATGCAGTTTTTTCAGAAGAGCAGGTAAAAGCTGGTCCCATGGTCACATTAAAGGTCCCAGGGTATCTCTTGTTAGAGGAGAATAAGAAATTTTTTTTGTGCTTTCTTCAGCCAAGCACTCTCCTCCCAAGGCAATGTACTAAGTACCTGTCAGCTGTCTTCCATCTAGCAGAGGGAGCTGAATGCTTTTTTGTAATGAAGGCCACTACATACATCTAAGCTATTAATTCAAAGACAAACAGGCAGTTCTTTGATGGAAAGATGTGAATCTGTTAGTTAGAAATGGGTTAATAAATGTGAAAATGAATCTTTTAAGGATAATGTGCTAGTGTCAAGTAGCAAAACAGCTGAAGCACAGTTCTGACATCTCCTCAGGACACAATATTCTCATAAAATCTGGGCAGGGAAGAAACATTTGACGTCTGGCTCTACCATTTATATTTTTAGAAGGCTACACAACAATACTTTTCACACCCCCTGAGGTATCTAATGGTTCAACAGTCCTGTACAGCTAGGTTCTGCCTCCTTTCTAAGGCACACAAATCCATAAACCTTCACTGACCTGTAGTGTCTGTGTGTTCCTACCTGCAACCCTTTTTTTCTGCTGTGTTAGAAAGCCTGATGAGACTGCGTATTGAATTTTTTCCTTTCAACATCAAAGATACTAGCCATGGTCTCCAATTATTTAATGGATTCTGCTACAGTGGAGATTGCTGATTCATTTTCACTAGAGATATCCAGTCATTGTAAAGAGCAATTATATATAATAACAGCCTAACAGTTCTCAAGCATTCTTTTATCAAACACACAGTCCAGTGATTACCAAAATGGGCAATGATCTGATATTGATAATAAAACTTAATGTCTTTGGTGTTAGTTTTACCAAACTATCATTGGCTTTGCTCTCCAGACCCTGGCACTCAAAATGCAGCAAGACCGTTTAGACTGCCTTTTGCTTTGACTGTTATATTCACTTCATGGTCATTCTTTCTAAGCCTCGAAGGGGTGTCTGTTTCACTTTTTTTGCTGCTTGGCAGTGCTGTCTGGAGGAATGACACAGGGAGACAGGAGATGCTGACTTCTGAAGCCAGCTCTGTCATTGGGCAGTCTTGAGTAAGACTTTTTGTCTCTATTTCCCACATCTGTAAAACTTCTCTACTTAACTGTGTTCAGCGGCTGAAGATCAATTTGTTAATGGCTGTGCATTAGCACTGTGCACAGCCCTTTGAACATATAATATATCCTAAAAATACTAACCTTTTTTGCCCTTATTCACAGATTACTTTCCAGGTCTACAGATTAAAGTATTCTTTTTCTAAAACTTTCCCTGAAATAAAAACTCAGCAATAGCTACTTATTATGCCTTGTATCTCAATGGCTCTGAGGTGGCAAATCCTCTACTTGAAGTAAAAACTTTTCCTAATCCTCATTTTACAACTGCAATAAAGCTAGAAGCAAAATTAGAATAGTGAGGTTCACATGGCTTGCTTGACCTTGAAGCATAAGTTGTGAAGAGCAAAATGAGATCATCCACCTTCTCCAGGCTGGTTTTGAACCCAACCAGCTGACAAAGTCAGCAGCAATGAGGATAATCACCATCTTGAGCAGGCTTTATGTCCCCATCGATAGAAAGCAGCAGTATGCATACAAGTTCCCTGCTCTAGAAAGCCATTATGTCTCACAGGCGGTTTTCATGCATTTCAAATAATCCTTATTTTAGACAGACAACATGGTCCTCTGTCTTTTATACCCTGTTCTTTCTCATCTGTAAGGCTACACTAGATACAAGTTTCTCTTGACATGTTCTCTTTTTCTGCCTTAAAAATTAGATCCAGGCAAACTGTGTCTGTTTGTCTGTTGTGTCGGATACGAGTATGGTTCCCACCAGAATAGGAATTGCAGCCATCACAGATCCTGCCCACAGCACGTGTATAGGTGAATCCTAGAGGCCACCACAAGGACAACATGATTGTGCATGAAATAAATTTACATAGGGCACTTCAACTGTCTAGAGTATATACTGTTCATTCCCTGGATATGGAAACTGCTGGACATTTGTCTTTGGGGTTTTCAGGGCAAAAGCCTTAAGGAAGCAAACTGACTGAAGGCAATAACTACACACAAGTACATATGTTAGCAGGGAATGAAGAGTGAGAGGTCTCCTGGGAAAAGCTTGTGGGTGGGTGCACTTATTTTGCCACATTAGTTTAGATCTTGCACTCAGACTAAAGCTCGACACAGTCTGCATGCTGAATTATCTTCTGGATTTAGTCTTAAGCAGGTCAAACCTTTCATTAAGCCAGATAACCTGGGCATAGCATGGAGAGCCCAACTCACACTGTTCTGACTCTAATGGCAGCAAGGCTATAGCGGGGATTCAGGAACACAAAATGACTACAATCTCCATAATAAGTTCAATCCCACAGACCAAGGAGACTATAGATATGACCACCATACACTGATCCCTGTTGGAGGACACTGCATGGGGCCATGGCCAGGTTCTCTGGGGGTTCAGGGACTCTACAGTGCTGCTGGATGAAACACTCCCAGCTGCCATTTCAGCTCTGTCACTCTTAGTTTCAGCAAAGTAACTGGCCTGGTTTACCTATTACTATTGACTGCTCCAGCTTTGCCTTTTAATTGGAATTCATATCCTGAAAAAGCTAAAGCCTGCAGCTAACAGATACAGCAAATTATTCAACATTAACCAGCATAATCTGCACTGGTTTTCACAGTGCCTGTTTCCCACTCCTCCCCAGTCACGCACAAGCTTTCTCTGTGGGCATGGCAGAGCACATGCGGAGCAGCCATAGCTGTGAGGGCAGCTGGGGCTGGGAAAGAATTTTGCTTGTTCACATGGTCTCTCTACTTCATATTCTAACTCCACACCCATTTTTTTTCCATGCCAAGCAGCTGTGAAGCTTTGTTAATACACTACCTGAAATCTGTTTTCATCTAGCATCCAAAACATAACTATAAATGGTTTATTGTTGTCATACTTTTAGATTACTTTAACTTTAGGAGCACTGCTTTTCTCCTCTTCATTTTTCCTGGGAATACACACTGCTTCTCTTCCCTGTAATGTAAAAGATGTATAGACTGCTAGTTGTCAGTGCTTGCAAGTAGCCATTTAAAATCAGATATTTTTTGTCAGCATTTTTATTTGTGAAGCTTCTATGACAGATTAGGAAATTGAAGCCCTTGATTTATCTCCAGGCTGAAAACTAAACAGACGCAAGGACACTGTGAGCCTTAGGAATGAAATTACAAACATGTTATTACCTCCTTTAATCTGCTCTTGTTTCTGTGAAATTGCTCCAGACCACCCCAAAAATCCATGTGCTTCTACAACAACAACAACAAAATCCTCTTTTCAGGCTATTTTCCACCTATATTATTTGAGGCCGCTCACTGTTCACTTGGGTAAAAACAAAGGCTAGTAAACATGCTGTTTTTTAACACGTGAAGGAAGCCAAGCCAACAGACTTGACCAACATACAAAACAGTCATGTCTAAAAATCCTCCCCTCCCTTTATTTATTTTTTTTTTTAAATTAAATCTTGTTTGGCTCAGAGGAGAAAATGATGTGATAGTGAGTCACACTAGCACTCAGTTCAGGTCACATTTGGCATAACATAACATCACATCTGGCACATTGAAACCATGACTGATAGACTCTGATCAAGGTTCGCGTGATGGGAGTAGCAAAGGTTATTGCAAAGCAGAAGTGAGAGGCATCAGAGGAGCTATAGTGGGAAAGTGGCAAAAAGCCCAACACCCCTTTGCTTGCTCAAGCATTTCTATTAGCTCTTATTTTTCCACCACACTATAATCCTACACACAAAAATAAGGAGAATGATTGCACATGTGTTTTTCTTGCTACCCATATGACAACATCCATGAACGACTGAAAAGGATCTACTGCGATGAGAAAGGCTTGAATGGTGGTGTAAATGGTTTTATAAAGCATAGTCCCTTTCCCGAGACAGTCCCTAAGTTGATGCTGCCTCGAGTGGTAACTCCTAAGTGGGCGGTGCCAAGTGGAAAATTGCAGCTGCCTGAGCTGGGCATATAAAACCTCCTTCTCAGCAGGCTGCTGTGTTTCCCATGTAAGAAGTACTCTGGTCATCCTTAAGACATTCACCACTGAGACAGTCATCTGATGCTGAAAGAATGGATGGCCTCGTGCTTTGTACATTTTGCTGAGGTGGAGAACCAGTGACAGATCTCATTTTGTCTAAAAAATCAGACACAGAACAGCACCAATAGTGTCTTCACATCTTACATAGGTCGAAATATATAAAGAAGTCACCTGCTGTGGAGGAGATCTCATTTTGCTTCAGATCTGGGAGAAGACCACTCCACATAGGGTAATTCAAGTCCAATTCTTCCTGCACAGCTACCACACAGCTAAACCAAAAGTAGTGCTAGGGAGGAAGAGTGTGTTTTTCCCCCTCCTTTGTCAGATGATTTGACTTTGCAAAAGAATGGGTTAGATCCCTGTTAACCTCAAGAGTTATTCTCAAAATCAACCAAATAAATTTGTAAACTTATTCTTCCAAGATCTGGCAGTGGTGACAAACAAAACTTGAAGCAAACACAGATATCTCTGCAGCCAGATCACTTTACAGGAGAGCACTCATGCCAGAACTGTAAACACTTACACTAGGGACTGTACAACCCCATTATCCTTCCAGGTAAATCTGCTGTTTGCCCTGATTTCTGGAAGAGGTTCAAGTAAAAATTTCCAGTACTGAGCCCAAATGAATACCTGTTTTACTATAGGCTCATCTAATTTGGCAAAGCTCCAGAGAAGGATGGAAGTTCAGACATATCCTCTTCTGTGAGCATCTCCTTCCACCTAACATGCCACATCAACTTTAAATGTATCTGTTTTCAGTGGGCTAAGGCTGAGATTCCATGTCCTAGGTGCCTAGATCCACTCACATAGGTTTAATGCAGAGCTCTGACTCTACTCTGGCAGGTAGGCACTAAAGGTTAGATATCAAAAGACACAACCTTAATCCTTGAAACCCTCTACCAGTCCACCTTTTTGTGTTCAGATTCCTCTCTATGACATGAAACCACTACCCACCTTTTATCAAAGGCCTCTTGTGAAAATAAGAGCAGTAATCTCTGAGAAAATATGGATGCTGTGCTGAACACGGGTTATTTATACTCACTGTCATGCTGCTCAGCCGCCATTGTCTGTCTTCAGATGTGCTATCACAGAGAACCAGAAGTGGGGCAAAAGTCCATTAGTCAAGAAGACAGAGAGTAAAAAGAAAATGAATGAAGAAAAACAAACAAAAAACACCAAAAAATCCACCCAAAGACCCAATATAATACAAAAGCAAAAAAAAAAAAAAAAAAAAAGGGAACACGACAAACNAAAAAAAAAAAAAAAAAAAAAAAAAGGAGAAAGGCCAGACTCTATACATTGTAGAAAGCTGTAGTGAGCAGCATTTGAAGAGGAGTAGGTTGTAGACAGAAAATAACTCTACTTCTCCTCCCTCCCCACAGCTGCTCTCCCACACCTGCTAAAGAGTCAGTGAAAAGGACAACAGCTGAGTCCAATAATAGGCAGGTGACAGACAACACCGTGGTAAAAGCAAAGCCATGCATCCTGATCAGAGAAGTCAGTCAGCCAAGGGAGCAAATGATGGGAAAACATGGGTGGAAGGAAGGAAGGAAGGAAGGACTGGGCATTACCAGAGAAGATAAATGATGCCTAACCCATGAATTTCCTCCTTTTAAAAAAATATCACTGCTATCAGTAGGTCAATCTTCTTCTGGGAATTCAAATCTGTGATGGAATCATCAGGGGGAAAAAAAAAATTAATCATCAAAGATTAACAAAAGCCACATTGTCATTAGCCAATAGGGCCTTCTTAATCATAGAATCATTTAGGTTGGAAAAGACCCAATGATGTTTTCTACTATTAGGTACTTAGGCTGGAAGTTGCCTTCCCAGATAAGGTCTTTGTGATGAACATATCAATTTGCTTCATAATTTGACCATAACAATGCATAATTCTAGCTGTAAATTACTGTTTTAATCTTTCACTTATAGCATAAATACTCTTAATTGCCCAATATGCATAGCTTTGCATATTAACTATGTAGTGGCATTTTACTACAGGTACATAAATTCACCATTTTTATGGCATTTCATATTATTTGGGAACAGGTAAATTTGAAACACATTGCTACATAATCTCCATTTTGGAGAAGATCTTTTGAGATAAATAATCAGACTGTAAATTCAGCTCTTGGTGCTAAAATTAAATCTTCATGTGCTTCAATATATGGGTTATGAGTGCAGCAGAACCATTCTCATGTCAGTGAAAGGAGAATCAAGTCCACAGAATGGAAAGATTAGTTAATCAGAGATATTTTTTTTGTTCTAGAATTTGTGATTGACAGACTACCTTATTACTCTTCCTTTTTTTCTTAACTTTAAGAATGTCTAATGAAATTAATCATAGCCTGGAGGAGACAGTTGGAAACCTGCTAAGAATTATATATGTCAGTGCAAGCTTTACAACTCACTTGGACTAATTTGCTACTGGCAAATATATCACTGTCATACACTTTTGTAAACTTTGCACTTGCAATCTTTTGAACTAACCATACAAGCTGAAACACTAGTTTTAAAGTCTGCAAGTCTGATAGAAGTGTTGATGCAAGCAGTAGCTCCAATAAAGATGTATAGTTATAATCCTGAGTCTTCTAGTAATACTGATTGTTTAGTCCATATCAAAGACATAGACAGAGTAGGAAAAAATAAGGCGGCTATTTCTGAACAAAGCAAAGAAGAGCTAAAGTGAGAAAAAAACAACACCCAAAAAACCCCAACCAAACAGAGAAATTGGTCTGTACAGGAACTCACACTATGTGCAACCAGGTTGTACATTAGTATCAGGCTATATCTTAAAATCATTAACATTATTATTAACTCATATATTAATGTATCTTTCTTGGATGGAAAAGAGGGTTGCATTACACTATGCTGAGACTATCCAAGCCTTTTATAAAAGCAGCAAAACTTACAAGAAAATCTCCAGTAGGTTTTGCCACTTCAATAACTGTCACTACTGTCAGTTCCCTCTAAGTTATTGATTTCTATTTGAAACAAATACCAGAAACAATATATATGCTACTAAAAGTCCTGCACTAAAGCAAAACCTTAATTACAACCTCCTATTCTCTTGAGTCAAGACATTGACACATCTGACTGTCACACAGCCTATCTGTTTCCAAAGTTGTTTTGCTTTACATTGCTGAAGATGCAGTAGACATTAAAGGAGACAAGATGTCTTGTAGAGGACATACTTCTTCCAGTGTCAGGATTCAGAGATATCTGCTTATTTCCAGACTAGGTACTGCAGCTCCAGCTCTGTCAGATACCTGAATTGGGATTATTAGCGAATTTGGTAGATTCTGCTGAATTCAGTTTCTTTGTATAGCAGTGGTTGTCACAGACATTTGGTTTCCTGATACCAACTAACATAAGCGCAAATCTAATGGGATTTATAATAGGTGTTAAACTAACGTATTAGTAAGAGGCAAAGGTTAATTTTTAACATGACAATCTTTAAAGTACTTCTTAAAAGTGCCTAAGTATTATCTCCATTTCATAGATGTAAAACATGGAATGGATACCAGACTTGATAAAAAACCAACCAAACAAAACAACCCAGTAAAACCTACGTATCCTGATACTGACTTTGCTCCTGTCAGTTGAAGGACTTTGGGAAAGAAAACACTCCTTAAAATAACTCCTCCCCACCCAAACATGTTGACAACAAAATGTCTTTGCACACAGAGACAGGAAGAGAGACAGAGACAAAAGGATTTTCAAAGATGTCTAGGGATTTGAATAAATATATTTAGAGATATCAGTATATATTTCTCAAATATGTTTTGGAATCAGATCAGATATAGATTTGTATCCTGTAGCCATGCTGCTACAGAAATTTTGGTTAACAAGAATAGGCATATTAGTAAGTGAGATAATCTTTGGCCTCCTTCATCACAGCTCAAGTCCCATCAGAGATGCTGTTTTGCAATATGCATTTTGTCTGTGTGAATAGACTTTCTAATTTATTATAGTAAGAGCTGATAGGAAACCCAGGTACTTCCAGATTGTACTGGTGTTTAGAAAAAAAAAAAGAATCCAAAGAAAAACTGCATACCATTTAAACCCATCTTTCTTATCGGTTTTTTGAATATCAGATCTTTCCTAAAGAATGCTACCTGGTACAAATAAATTTAGGAAAGAATAAAGAACATGAAGAAGCTGAAGAATGACCTCAAGATTCTTTGTTATGCTTTTCTTAGTATTTTTTATCAATTCATGACAAAGGGATAGTCTCCTGGTGAGAGGTGATTTGCAAAGGGACTTTCACAGAAGTCTTACAGAGAAACTTTTGCTTCAGTTTAAAGCCTGGAGATGCTGCTATAAACCCGCACCAGCCAGATGAATCTGTTAGATTA
>VYZX01005327.1:20777-31647 GCA_013401335.1 Brachypteracias leptosomus
AGGAGTGATTCTGCAGCCTGTGTCATGTCAGATATGAGATTGCAACTGTATGAAAGCTACAAACCAACCAGTCCAGTTCTCCTGTCCCTGCTGCAATCACCTTCAGGCTGTAAATTGCAGCTAAAACATAGCAAGAGTGAAGATGTCTCTTATGAGGGTAACATCTGATTATCTAATTTATGCCATATCAAGACCTTTCAGTTGGACAATCTTTAAAAAAATTAAGGATTAAATGTAACTACCAGCAAGGTAATCAAATGAGACAGCAATATATATGCTTGTGAAAATCTACATGAATATTTGAGCTCTATATTAAATAGTCAAAGGTATACTTTGAAAATATTAAGATGTTCTGCTGGGTTTTTTTTTAGACATCTCACTGCTACATTTTCCTTATTTTAATGATCATCGTGAACACAAATTGAAAGTAATCAGTATACATTATTATCTGCCTGTGATGTATTCACCATGCGTAGCTTTTGTCAGTTTCTCTAATTACTGATTGGCATAAGTTACCCCAAAAGACCTCACAAGCAGCTGAAATTAAGAGTCTGTGATTCCTTTCCTGATTTTAATTCCTTTTACTAAGCACACAGTATCTGGCCAATTTGTCAACTTCTTTGCAGCTATGTAAAGNCAATTCTATCTATACAATTCTATTTGAAAAATTAATTTGAGACTGGGTAGTTCTCAAAAATATATACTTTGATTCAGCAAAATATGTGTGAGCTTGATACAGAACTTGAAAGGAGTGATTCTGCAGCCTGTGTCATGTCAGATATGAGATTGCAACTGTATGAAAGCTACAAACCAACCAGTCCAGTTCTCCTGTCCCTGCTGCAATCACCTTNAAACAGATTAGTCTAATTTAGCTAATAGAGCAATGTGAGTCTATAGTATTGCCTGTTTCTGAACTAAGCTACATGTATCTTGTGACTTTATGCTTGGAGAATGCTTTCCACTCATGCTCAGCATGCTAGTTTTTCTCCCTTCTGCTCACTCCCTCTCCTTGAAACTGCTGCTTCCCATTCACCTTTTCAAGAGTGTCTCTTTTTCCTCAGCCATCTATCGTAATTATTTCTATATAATATAAAGTGCACAGAAAAATAGTTTTTGTTGTACAGAAACATGCATAATTATATCTTTACAAAGTGCATTTTTCCTCCTTCTGGAGAATTTTTCTGTATGTATCTCGAAGCATCTGAAAGAGTTCATAAAGGGTTTTTGTGTGCAATGAGCATGTTTATTTTTTATTTATACTTGTAATCAATATAGAATATTAAATAAAATCAGGATGTATGAAATACTTATTTGTATGTCCTTAGAAAGTTTCACTTTCTCTCTTCTCCAGTATCTTTATCAATCCCAGCTTCATTTCATGCAGGCTTCCGTAAGCACCATAAAGAGTGTTTTTTTGGAGTCAGTTAGCTAAAACATGTAAATCATACATACTTCTGAGACTTCCCTCCAGACACTCACCCAGGGAGCATTCAGTTTTGCCTGGGGAAGTAATTTGAATGGACAGTGGATCAGGTCAAGTCAAGAGATCCTTTCTGAGTCTGTGATGACATCATATAAAATTAGAGGACCTTGGAGACATCTTGGCCTGAGCTTAAAGTGTGGGGGTCTTGTGATGTTTTTGGGGGAGAAGACAAGGATGAAGTCATCAGATAAGCTCTCATTTCAAACTTTTAGCTGTGGAAATTGCTTTTAAGAATACAGCTTATCCCTCAATTTCTGATCCTGCAGTAGATGATGTTAGACTCCTAAAACACAACAGGAAAAACAAAATTTGCTCGAGGAATTATTCTGCCTTCCTGACATTAGAGAACATCCCTAAAGTGTCAGTTTTATGTAAGCTAGGTAGTNTTGTCCCAAAGAAAGAAGACAGATTTGTCTTTATTGCTGAAAGACTTTCTAACCATCCTACTCTGCCTTCAGCACTTGTCCTGAAGCCTGCAAGGTAATTCTGATCTGCATTGATGTATCATGACCAAAAAGACTGATACTAGCCTAGGGATAAGTGTGGCATAGACACATGTTCATTCTTGTATGAAATCATCTCATTTCATAAGCATTGAAATGAAATGCCAATATGTTTATAGTTTTTAACTCTCTTCATTGTATTAGGCAATGTCTAGACAAGAATAATAATAATAAAAAGCAACAGAAAACCTCCTTACAATCCAACCAAAACCCCTTCTTTTACAGTGGCTAGTTTTGAAACTTCAGTAATAGTTTTAACAAAATTACAACATCTCATAGCATTTTGCAGGCAGCACTATTAAACTTTCAGTAACTGATGGCAAGTAAAGTTCTGCTATTGCAGCTTCTAAAGGCATTAATTTCTGAATCAATTTTAGTGACTTTCACTCAGCAAGTTTAAAATTAGGCACATAAATATACTTGTTGCAACTGCCATGGATTTAGATCTATAGGAGAATTAAAACAGTGGAGCCGCTGAGTGAAGCAATACTATAGGATCTTCTGTATTGAGAGAGGGTGAAGAGATGGAATGATAAAAATGCATTTGAAATTTAATATTATAGGGGGAATATATATATAGCACACATTACTAATGCATGCATATCAGTGTCGGAAAAAACAAAACTTGAACTGAAAAGCAACTTCTGATAAATAACTATCCTGTATCAGTGTTATGACCATGGGAAATTTGGATTCAAAGGTGATGTTGAGTAAGGATGCAAATCTAGTATATACTCAAAGCATATTGGCTTCGATGTTATTAATATTTGACTAGTGATGAGCCCACTGGAGAAAATCTCAATTTCCTAGCAGCCCAGGTTTCAACTTTTTGATGTCTCTCTGAGAAAAAGGAAAGTCTTTAACAGAACAAGAGCACTGGCAAAATTAATTAAGCTTATTTCATTAGAAGAGTGCTTCCATCTGCAACAGTGATATTTGTGTCCATGCTGCAAAGATTCAATATCTCATGGACAAACATTAAATCCCTCCCGATAAAGAAAAGCGTTTTTAGGTTTTCCCTGTGCAAAATTCAGTAGCTGATGAAAGATCTGATGTTTGAAAGATATGAGTGAATGATATGACAAAGAAACAAATCCTTCATACCAAATTAAAACAGTTTGCTTTTTTTTTTTCCCTAACCATCAAGATTTTTAAAAAAGTTTGAATCAGTCAGAGACTCCTTCTGCTTTTCTGTTAGCACAGCCCAGAGGCTGCTCTAGCACTACCCAGACCTGTTCTCTAAGGAAGCACGCATCAGCTGTGAGATGACAAACAGGCCCATGTACACTCTCATTTATCCCAATATAGAGAATGAGGAACTGGCTGGCTGCCTAGAATATCTTCACAGAGAAAAGAACATGGAGAATTTTTGCTTGTAGATCCAGTCATGGTAAATAAATATGCTCTGAAAGAAGACAGGAGTAGAAAAAGACACCATATGACAGTGACGATTTTGACAATACAGTGTGCATTTGACAATGTTCATTTGGAAAAGCATGAGATAGCCACAATTCTTTACCTTCAACAACACGGAATAACAAACCATGCATAGCTTACACCTTAATCAATACCACCCTCACTCTATATTTGCTGATATTTGCGAAGATTTAGGATAAACCCAGAGATTTGTAAAAGCATCTTGAAGTGTTTATAAAAGAGCATTTGGTTCACATACTGTTGAAAACTGGGAAGTTTTGTAGTGAGATAAAATCTTATAGGCTAAGGATGGCATTAGACCTCATCATTTCTTCAAACTAAAGACCATTCTGAAACATTTACTTACGTTTATTACTGTTTTCCCCATAAATGGTCCCTTTGAGCAATTATATTTCTTTAGCCTTTCCTGAGCACAGTATTATATGTAGCCGTGTATAATGCAGCACTGTTTGCCTAACCTCTCCCTGTCTGCTTCTGTTGCATTTTTACTGGAAAGCTTCCAAAAATCTTTGGTAAAAACTGTTCATAATGAGATCAACAGAACACTTGAGCTTTGTTGGAGTACTGGTAATCTCAAAGGTTATAAAATCACAAAAGCAGTGAAGCTGTCTATGCCCCAACTGGAAAAGAAACCACAACAAGTTGTCAATTGGGTCAAAATTTTCAGAAGAACATTCAGACAATACACAGAAAATTGTTCATGGATGAACATATTGAAGAAATACATGGAATAAGTCACTGTTTTAGGAAAAACTGAAAACTGATTAATTAAAATGTATGCTATGGATTCTGGATTCAAACAAATGCTAGAGAACAAGACATTGAAATAAATGTTGGACTAGAATTATTGAATGTTATAATAAATTTGATCAAGCTCAAGCTGTAATTAAAAATAATAGATGGCTTATTAACCACTTAATGATCTATTCAACCACTCTAAGAATATCCATATCCATCTTTCTGTGGACAGTGACCACAGTTCTTAGACATCCTTGACAAATTACAAGGTGTCCAGCAGAAAAGGAGAGATAGTATTCTCACAATCTAATTAAACTATATAAAAATTAAGCATCTGATGTAGTCTTATTTAGGTTCAGAGACACCTCAGTACACTGAAACAGGTGTCCTAAAAAGGCCATATGTGGTGTATTAAGACAGGCATCTAAGATCACTCAGACAAATAATTATCTGGACATGTTGGTGGTGATTATATGGTCAATTTAGATGGGACAGCTAACTTTAATATATTCAGAATAAAATAATGGATGAAACCCACATGAATATTTGACCTCTCGGTGTCTCTATTGAGTTGCTGAATGCAGGGTGTTATCATTATTCATTGGAGCACAATAAATCAGATACTTTGGAGGCCGCACTGTAAGTTTGCCAGTATCTAAAGTGGACTCTATTGTAGATTATCCCACTGAATCTGTTCCTGCTTTCTCATGTAATCACACTTCAAATATAAGTAAAGGATTGATTCCTCATCAGGGGTATAGTTTCCTAAGATTATGAGCCAAGAAAACAGGCACATCATCTTCTTGAGAGCTTAGAAAACTCAGAAGCAAGCTACAGAATTTTGTACATTTCACTTTGAGAACAACAATGGAAAAAGCAGGAAATCTGTCCAAAAGACCAATATAGTAGTCTAGACAGGAAATATCTAGGGCATGAACCATTATTTTGGCCCTTCATAAAGTAAAAAAGTCTGAATTGTTGTGATACTATGCATACTTAATGTGAGTGACCTGGCACATCTACCAGTAAGAGTAGCACTGTTTAGACTGATGTGAAATCATTGATTCTTAAAGATGAAACATGAATTAAGTGTGAAGAAATGAGTTTGAGAAACTCTCTTTGACGTTACCAAAGCCAGGATTTCCCCTGTGAGTGGAAGCCATACCACATTGTAACAGAAGCATTATACATCTGCTTACACTCATTTTATGCAGGTGTGAACTGATTAGAGTGGAATGTATAAATCTTTCCTAGGAAAAAATGTACACTCAGCATTACAAAATTGCTTTGAAAATATGTATTAATCTTGTTAAGAAATATACTGATGTTTCAATAACTTAAAAATTGATCCATTTGGAATAGTTTTCTGTCTGAGAATTTCCTTTTAGTTTCTGAGAAAGTCAAGATGTTTTTAAAAGCTAGAAATTGAAACAAAACATTTTGTTTTCACAAACCAGAATATTTTAACATACTTAAAATTCATCTTTTACTCTTTTGCTTTCTTAGAAAACTCTAAAAAAACCTCTAGGTGGTTTTTCCGGGAAAAAAATGGTTTAAAAGTTTGAAATTGACAACAAACTTCCCAAGGATCTTTTCTTTTCTTTTTTCTTCTCTTCTCTTCTCTTCTCTTCTCTTCTCTTCTCTTCTCTTCTCTTCTCTTCTCTTCTCTTCCCTTCCCTTCCCTTCCCTTCCCTTTTTTTCTCAAAGTTATACCAGATATAAAGTATTGGAAAGCTCTGGTTTATTATAGAGATATAAAATTTATTTTTCCTTTTTTCTTTATTCTCCTTTTTGAACTAAATGAAATTGCACCTAGAAATATTTTTGTATATGTGGAAGTAGAATAGGAGATACAGAAAACATCAAAAGAAATTATTTTAGCTTAATACTGTGAGCATCATTATGCACTATTTAGTTAACATTTAATAAATCTTACTTACACGGGACCAAAACACATTTTCTGAGGAAAGGTCGCAGGGAAAGCACTTTCTAAATATAGATTTTGCAGTTACAGATTAATTGGACATTGGCCAGAAAGTTCTAAGAAAGCACCAGTGTCCTGTGTGCGCTTACATACATCTGTGCAAATAATAGCCTTGCAACAGCAACTGGAAGATCTTGCTTAACTGAAGGCCCAGAACGTGGGTATGCGTTACATGGCAGCAGATGTGTAACTGTGGCCACAGCTGAGCTGTCCCTTAGCCAAGCCCCCCCAACACTGTGTGTGCCTCAGTGACTCTGATGCTCTGCTCACCAGCAACCCAACTGACAACCCCAGTTATATCAGAGAGAAGAGGAGCCTGACTCAGCTTCTCCCAACATTAAACCCGATACTTGGTACTGATAGTGGGGTATTTCTTTTAAAATCATGGCAAATAACTAGTGGTTCCATATTCATTCATACTTGATCTATGCACTAGAAAGCAACAGTAACCTGATCTAGGCCTGGTGTGAGCATGTGATTGTGTTTCAGTTGTGGCATCCGTGCTGTGCCAGAGTACACCATATGGTGCTTGGGCTTCATTTGTGTAGCTGCAGGAGAACAGATGATACTTGATCTCTTCCTGAGTCTGCCAGGACAAAATTACCCTATCAAAATATTTTGAACAAATTTGAGACAGCAGTATGAACTCACACCAGTTCTGTACTTGGTGGCATGTGGCTTCAGCTCTTTTAATCAATTACTGCAAGCTTCAAAACTGTCCTTATATCCGTTGAGAGGCTATTTAATTCTTTGGGAAAGCAGGCTTTCTGATGCTCAGTTTCATACAGTAAAACACAGAACAATGCAATGTTTTCATTGTAGAAGTGGAAAACGAAAGAATATTCTCAGTCCAGCTAAGCTACATTTTCATCCAAGGAAAAAATCAAATGTAGACTTCCAACTAGATGTATGTCTAAACCAGGAAACTCAGATTTGAAACCTAGATCTCTTTTCTTAAATGCAAGACTTTCAGAAGTATTCCCAGATCTCCCAGAGTTTAGGGAGAAAGTTAGATTTTTACTTGGGTCTATCTTCTTCCTGCAGAGATTTTAGGAACAAAACAAATTATTTTTTTCTTCTTTGTCTGCTGTTTCTTCCTTTTTTTTTGTTTTTTCCTGTGTCTTTGCATTTGCTTCTGTAAGAACTGGAGAATGAGAACATGGAGGTGTGGAATCACACCTGCAGCCCGTGGATACAATCTCCTTCCCTGGGATTTCCAAACCAAAGAAAAATTCTGATTTCTCATTAAGCTTTTGCTTAATTTCAAAACATTTCAATCAGTGCTTAATGGAGAATGAGAAATCATGTTGGATTTCAGATCTGGCATTCCTGAAGAACTCAGGAACAGATCACACCCAGGTAGAACAGGAAATTAAAGTACATGAAATCTCTACAGGACATGTCTGTTGTAACCACAGCCCAAGTCATTAAGCTTTTTTTACTTTCTAAGCATACGTACTAATTTCCTTCATTCTTTTGGTGTTTGACTGTTTATAGTAAAGCCCTTTTTAAGAGATGGAAACATCCATATAATCAGTTCTGAAGGGGATGTAGCTGCCAAACCCAGCTTCTGTTAGCTGCTGATTTGTTTCCACTTTTTCCTCTTCTCTGTCTTGTTTATTTAAATATTTTAATGAGTTTGATTTTAGGATCTACATATTGCCATGTGTGGCAGCAAGTCAGAATTACTTCTCAGGTCATGCACTAAAGAATTTGGACCACAGAATATGGTGGTTAATGTCTCTGAAATCTAATCCCACTTTTGTTCTGTCAGGTCTTGCATGGCTGACAGCAACTCAGCAGTAACGAAAGGTCAACTTGGAAGTCAAAGACTTACAACCTCTAAGTATCATTTGTCTGGAGGTCACGGAAGTCTTATTTCTTCCCCAATATTTAAAAATGAGAAGACCTATTCAAGAAACCACCTGCTTTCCAAAGGAGCCATATTAATTTTGCTGTGAAAATACAACTCTGAATTAAAATAGAAATAAATTAAATGGGCTTGAGAGATAAGCTAAAACTAACAGCAAAAACTTTTGCCACTGTGAGCAGACACACTGTCTTCCAGGATAATGCTCAGTGGAGTTAGGTCAGTGCTCAATGGTCTCCCCATAGCTTGAGATGAAGCCCTTAACTCTGGATAATGCACACATTACACAGCCCTAATGGTGGCCTATGTGCTTATTTTGCCTTAGAGAAATAAACTTTATCTGTCATTCCTGCTCTGACCTGCACTAACAGGAAATTACAGCACTTGTAGTTGTTGGCTCCATTTTGCTAGTGAGTCTTTTCAGATGGAGTTGAGGCTCCTCTTGTTCCCATCTTTTTTGCCCATTTGCTTGAGTAGAAATCGTAAGATCAGAGAAATCTGAAAAAGAATATCCTGAAATGGGTATGTGCGGGAAACAGATGTAAGAGACATTGTTTCACATTACACCCATATATATGCACATAATTCACCTCTCTATACAATTTAGTGCAATATTAGCTTTTCCAGGACCAAACCTGAAACTAGACAATATCCTAGTTTGCACCAGAAGGTATTAAAGGGATTTTGACTTTGTTCTTTAATCCTGATGATTGGCAATTGTCTATGGAGATCCTGACAGGTTAAAAAATGGATGCACATGTTCCTTCTGCTGATTACCCTAAAAACTATACATACACTTGAGGACAGATATTGCACAGTGGTTGTTCCTGTAAGGTCTTTCGCACAGGTTTATTTTCTCTGCAGTATACAGAAGGTGGCTTTAATTCCCAAGATTTATTACAAGAAGTTTTGTATGTGCACTCAGGGTGTTGGTAGAGTATATTTCTAAATAGCTTGAAATAAACAAATAGATAAAATAAATGGCCTTGTATTATGTTGTTACTCTTTTGTTTGCACAGAATACTCAGAGCAATATATCCTTTCCCATTTTCTTTTCATTTCTATTTCTTTCACACTACATTTTAAACCATGAGGGAGAGAAAGAATAGAAGTTTGAAAAGTGAAACATCTGTTCTAGAATCAGGATAATGCTATTGTTCATTTCAGTCTTTCTATCAGAAAAAATATCAACACTCTTTCCCTCCTCTTGTGGCTATTTAATTTTGAAATTATTTAATTATTATAAATGATCCTGTCAAACACAGAAAATCACTGTGGCCCAAACAAATCATGACAGCATTACAGCTTCTTAATTAGAACAAATCACTAGTCTCAAAAATGAATGCCTTTATCAAGAATTAAACAAACTTTTATTTCTTACTCACCTTTTCATTTGGGAACACATCTGGTCTGTTTTAAATGCATTTTGAGTGCTAAAAAGTGTGGAATCTTGTTGCTAAGGTCTTTAAGTTCCCAGTCTGTCTTTTGCTACAAGGCTCTAAGAGCAATGATTCTGTAATGAACTTCATGGGAGAAGACTCCTACAAAGGTACCTTTAAAAGAATAGGCAAGAAGCAGATATCCACAGAGTGGGTGCAAGGCTATTGCCAAAATAAGAATATGCCATGTCCATTACACTACTCTGCAATGAGGAGACCCTGCAGCTCTCCCTCACCTTGCTAGATTTGGCCTCAAGTTTGCATGCTACAAGAACACATATAAGATAATTTGCTTTCAATGCGTTCAGTGGAAAAGAACCTTACAGTTTGTCAGGAGTACACCTTAAGCAGATAGTAATTTTTTTGGCACAGGACATAATTTGAATAAAGAACTGAGGCAGGAGACTATAAGGAAAATTAAAGCCTCAGAAAGACTCTTTTAACAGCTCAGAGCTTTAAGGTGGTGAATGGATGCAACATAATGGTATTAATAGGGATTTGGAGGCATCTGACAGATGTGGACAATGAAGTGTTTTCCTAAAAGAGCAAGACCAAGCTGAANAAAACAACCTGACACTGCCTGAATCGTGTCTTCTAAGGAGAATACAATTACTCTATGAAAAAATATATTTATACCTCCTATAACAAAAAAAGAGTGTCAAAACCTGATGTAATAGGGTCAGTCCTATCCATATCCTATTCCCAATCTTATCTGGGAATTAATAGTAACACACAGGGGTGGTACATTTGCAGGAGGAAGAAAGAGCAGAAACAACAAAGAATAAGGCAAAGTCATATAGTGGTAGCTGATCATACATAAAATTAAGGTAAAAGTAGTCCAACTCAAACCCTTCACTTTTTTGGGATGGGAAAGTATCTGACAAAAGGCTTGAAAGTGTGAGGATAGAGAGAGAGATTCATACATACATAGACAGAGAGACGAGTAGGTAGATGGAGTGTCACTCTTTTTTTACTTTCAATCCCTAGGAGTACTGCTTCAATGAACAACTCATAGAACCATTTTTTTCATGGGAAACTATATGCATGTAAAATGAAGCAGAATAATTTGGATTAAAAGAGATGTAAGAATGTTTATTTAACTAAACTAGATGAAATGTGTCATTTTATTCCTTCTGCTAGTACTGAAACATACAGACTTTCTTGAATAAAACTTAAATATCTGAAATGAAATGGCTTTTCCACTAGAAATATCCATTCACCTATTCCTAGTTTGAATCTAAATTTCAGCAGTGAAGACTTCATGGCTGAAAGCAAAGCTTGCTTAATAAAATAGGAAAGAAGTACTCTGTCTATATTGTATTCTGAGTAATCAGAAAAAATATTCTGTAGAATGTAAACAATGGACAAGAAATATGCAGGACCACACACATGAATAAAATGAACAGAATAATCCTT
>VYZX01005329.1:0-27597 GCA_013401335.1 Brachypteracias leptosomus
GGAGGGAGGGAGGGGACCGTCGGTGACACCCAGGGCGGCGGGAGGAAGCCGGTGGCCACGGAGCGGCGGCCCCGGAGGTGAGGTGGGGCCAGGAGGGGCCGGGCTCCGCGGAGGGCTGCACACGGGGCGCAGCGAGGGGGACGCGAGTCTCGGGTGCCCCTGAGCCGAGGGCTGGGTAGCTTCGTCCTCCCGTGTCGCTCGAGGAAATGTGCATTTTTCCACGGGAAACTTTTCCGTGAGCAGAGCACGTCCGCGGCCACCAGCCGTGCGGCGGACAGCCCTTATGTGTGGGTCGGAGGCGGCCTGCCCATGGGACAGCGGCTCCCCCCACCTCGCCGGGCTGCCAGGCTGGGGGGGCCGCACCCCCAGGCAGCTCTGAGCTGGCTGTGAGCGGCTGCCGTGGCCAGTCGGAGCTCTGCAGATATCTGTTCCGATGGTCCAGGCAGTCAGGGTGGTGTCCCTCCCGGTGGTGGCAAGGCATTTCGGCTGGGGTGTGTGAAAAGGGGCTTCTCTCTCATCCCTGCGGAGCTTTGTGAGGGTTTCTGCTGTGCAGGCATCGCTGTCGGAGGGAGCTGGGAAAGGTGTGGGTGAATATAGCAGCCATGGGGGAGGGAGCTGCTCATATAGTGCCTGTGCATGCTGCAGACTGAAAGGGCCTCATCCCGCTTGAGAAGGACTAGTCAAATACTGAAACTGTGGGTCCAGGTGAATGGCAGCAGAGCAGTGGGAAGATGAAGAGAAAAGGGTTGTATGGGACAGGGAAATGTGGAATTCCTCTCTGCCAGCAGTGACGGGCTGGCTTGTGTGAGAGGGTGGAAAGACAGCAGAACTGGTGACAGGAGAGGGTGCAGTTGGTCATCAGAGGTGCCCTGAAAAACTCAGTCTTAGCAGGGATAAGTTCTGAGGAAGAAAGATGGAGCCTCACAATAGAGCTGTAGAAATGTTTGCTGTGGTGAGAGGAGGAAGAAAGCCACTAAAAAAGAGGTGTCAGAAATTACCTAACTCTTGTAACTGACCTAACACTAGTAATGGTGTTGGAAGAAGGAGAGTTTAGAAGTTTTGGCTTCTCTGGCTTTGGCTAAGAATGAACTATCCCAGTTAATCTAACATGTTGTTTCCTAATGCGTGAGAGGTTGCTTGGAATACACCAGATATTTTGTAACCCTGAAGAAACCCTCTCTAGCTTCTGCTGAGCTCAGATGGCTTTGCACTATTATTCATGGGGTTTGCTGATGTGGAATTCAGAAGAACAAATCTTACAGAACTCAAATCCCTTCTTTTTAGTTGTGTAGCAATTCTAGCAGTGTCTTGAGACACAGGCTCTGTAGGAGTAAGCACTAACTGAGGAGTCATACATGAGGGACATGCAGAAGAAAAAGGCCTTCATTTGACAACACAAAAATGGCGGTCCTTGAGGGCCTGAGGGTGTGATGTTGGAGTGAATGTGAATAACAGTCTGCCTGCCATGAATTAATTTTAAGTGGGTAGTTCAGGTAGCAGCTGTTAGCTATGCCCCAAGTTTTCCTTCTCACAGGATTTCTATTGTTTCTCAAGGCATTGGCCGTCTCCATCCAACAGCATCTCTAATGAAGTTCTTCCTGCTCAGGGGTATCACGAGGCCAAGTTCAGTAGCTGTGCACTGTGAAGGCCTCGGCATACAATTTGACGTTACAATGGAGCTAAGTTCAGTGATACCTAGAGGATGCAGATACCTGCCTACCTGTTCTTGTATCGATCTGTGCCAATATTTGTGCCTGTCTCACCCTGCAGTGGAGCAAAACCAATTCTGGGAGCTAAACCAGTAAGAAAATCAAATCCTTCAGCAGAACTGGCCTTTTGGTGCTTTAGCTTTCAGGGTCAGAGGAGTGTCAAGGAAGGGTCTGAGGAGGAAGGAGGGGGGGGAAGGTGGGGGGGGGTGGTGTGCAGCCAGAAACTGCTTTAGCAACAATTAGCTATTGCCTTGGCTTTGCTGTGTCATCAGCAAATACTTTGGCAAGAGGTACTTATGAGTAATTCTGCTTCCATCTTACCCTTGTCACATTTGTTTGGTCATTAGTGTAGAGAGAAGTCACTGTCTGCCAGTTGCAGTTACCGTATAAAACCATATGGCTGTGGCTGTTCCCTATACAGAAGGGAGACCAGATGAGTACAATGTAGCTGCTATCAGTGCTGTTGGACCAAGTTCTAATATGTGATGGAAGGAGAGATTGGGGACTGAAGTGCTGAAGCCTGGGCTGGGGGCCCCAAATTGAAATTGACCTATGGATGAGTCACAATCCAGCAACATGTTTTGTTCCCCAAGTGGTTTCAGGCCCCGGACACAGAACCTGGCCCACCTATGTGAGGCCCTGCCTTCCCCCAGGTGATCATGGTTGGGGTGGTGGGTGAGGCTAGAGGTATATTAACCAGGAACCGACCAGTTTGGGAGGAGCAATAGGGAGCTGATCAGTTTGAAGAGAGTTCCTGTTGGGGCCAGCTTGCTGAACTCTCAGTGGTGTGTTCCCTGTTCTCGCAGTCTCATCGTATGTGCACATCCTAGCTTTTCTACTTATGTGCCACTATTTTCTTGAGGGTTAAAATAGTGTTTAGACTTAAACTTTACACAGTTTCCTGCCCTATTATACAATGAGTGTGCATGGCTTTCTACAAATATGCAGTAATAGGAAACTACTATTTGAAAGCTGTCAGTGGCGAAGAGCTGTATCAGTTTGCTAGCTGATCTACTGCTAGCATCTGTCCCTTTTGTCTGTGTCCTTTCCAGCAGCTTTCTGCAGCCAAATTCTGCCTTCTCTTTTATTTTAAGTATTTATGAGGGGTTTATGTGGTCAGTTTCTTGAAAGCTAAAAGCTGTGAGGTACAAAACCTACTCCTTTCAGTTAAAGAAGGTCCAAATCCTATGCTCTACAAAAAAAACATCGGGAAACTTTTCTTAACAGGGTGCTGAATAAGATGCTCCTGTACTATTTTGGGTGGAAAGAGATATCTGTCTGACTACATGCTGTAGCTGGATTCCTGATTTTGACAGCTTTTTTCTACCCAGGCCTGTCTGTAAATGCTCCTGCTTCACATCGTGCCCCACAGTGACATCTTTTCTTGCTTCACCACACTTGTTGCATTGCCTGGTGTTCCCACTAGGCTGAAGCCTTTCACCATTCCATCCCTTGGGGACCTTGGTTTGGCACAGCAGAGCCCAGCACCCTGACACTATTCAGTGTCACCCCAGCAATACACCGGGGAGCCACAGAGGAGACACTGGGGAATGAGGGGGCTGAGCAGACTCTCTCCAACCCATACCAGTCGCCATGAGCAGAGTGGGGCAGGCCTGAGGTGTAGCAGGCTCAGCTTGGAGCCCCACATGAGGCCCAGCCACAGGGTTGAGGCAGCACTGGAGTATGTCTGTGGGACAGGGTCCAGATTGATGGGGTCCAGGGCCAGACATATGCATGGCTTCAATGTCAGGGGCAAGAACCTCAGCTTAAAAGCCCTCTTCACATTTATCAGCTCCTTCCCAGTTCCATGCCTACAAAGCAGCTGTCTCATACTTTGCCTTCTCCTCTGTTTAGCAATTCTGTCTTCTGTCCTGCCTCACAGCTCAGGGATTCTGGGTTGGTGACGCTTACTTTTGCCATCTCTGATTCTTGAAACCATCCTATCTAGCTGCTGCTCCCCGATATCCCCTGTGATGGACTCAAGGGCCATGGCAGAGTGGTGAGAAAGTTGTGGAGCAGAGCAACATGGGGAATGATGCACCTGAAGCGAGGAAGTGAAGGACTGATATAGGCTCAAGAAAATGATGGGTGCGATTTGAATTACGATAGGACTTTTTGAGTTGGGAGGCAGGTTACAGCTTCCACATCGCTGGGGTGCTAGTACTCTCCAGCTGGGAGTGCTGACCCGCTGTACAATACCTAGTGCTCGGGGCTTTGCAGTATGTCCTGCTGTTGTGTCTGTCAGGTGCAAGTAAATCTTATCACTTTATTCATGAAATAGGCATAGAAATCTTGGAAAGACACTGGGTTGTAGTGTTTTGCTCGTACTCATGAAACTTCACTAAGAAATACTCAAGATCATTTGAGATCCTTGTAAGGACATGTGGAGTCTTATATTTCAATAAATAGCCTAAAGACTAGCAACAGCTTTTCATAGGATCACAGAATGGTAGGGGTTGGAAGGGATCTCTAGAGATCATCTAGTCCAACCTCCTTACCAAAGCAGGTTCATCTAGAGCAGGTTGCACAGAAACATGGGCAGAAGGAGAGTCTACAACCTCCCTGGGCAGCCTGTTCCGGTGCTCTGTCACCCTCACAGTAAAGAAGTTTTTCTTCATGTTGAGGTGGAACTTCCTGTGTTCCAGTTTGTGCCTGATGCCCCTTGTCCTATCACTGGGCACCGCTGAAAAGAGACTGCTACATCTTTCTGAAACCCACCTGTCAGATATTTATAAACATTGATCAGATCCCCTCTCAGCCTTCTCTTCTCCAGGTTAAACAGCCCCAGGGATCTCAGCCTTTCCTCATAAAAGAGATGCTATAGTCCCCTTATGATTCTAGTAGCCCTCCATTGGACTCTTTCCAGTCTTTCTTGAACTGGGGAGCCCAGAACTGGACACAATACACCAGATGTGGCCTTACCAGGGCAGAATAGGGGGGGAGGAGAACGTTCCTTGACCTGCTGGTCACACTTTTCTTAATGCACACCAGGATATCATCAGTCTTCTCAGCCACAAGAGCACACTGCTGCCTCCACCAGGACCCCAGGATTCTTCTCAGCAAAGCTGCTTTCCAGCAGGTCAACTCCTAACTTGTACTGGTGCAGGGTGTTAATCCTCCCCAGGAACATGACCCTACACTTGCCCTTGTTGAATGTAAAGAGGTTCCCCTCCACCCAACTCTCAAGTCTGTCCAAATCTTGGCAGCACAGCCTTCTGGTGTGTCAGCCGCTCTTCCCAGTTTTGTATCATCAGAAAGCTTGCTGAGGGTACACTCCATCCCTTTTCATAAAGTTAAGAAAAGTAATCTCCCTGGGGCTTTTTGGGTAACTTGAGGTGTCCCTGAGTGGGCAAGGCATGTGGGGGCAAGCAGCAGGTATTCACCAGAGGGTCCTCCCGCCCCACACACCGCACATTGGTGGCCTTGCTGCAGAGGTGCTGCTCATACCTGCAGAACTCCCTGGAAGGCTTTGGGAAGCTGCAAGTCAGAAATGACACTTGCCCTTCAGCCCGGTGTTTGAGCAGTTAATCCTTGGATTCATTTGAGCAGGCAGTCATGATTTCAATGTTAGAAATCTCTGCTCTTGATCAGATAGCTAAATTCTCTGAGTGCTGCGTGGAGGGTGAACAGCATTGAATTTTAAAAGGAGTACATTCAGAGAGGTCACGTATGATCCTGATACGCACTGATTGAGCTAAGCACAAATCACGTATTATCATGAAGTGTGCAGAACTGAACAGAATCAAATGCATTATCTCTTAGTGTTTCATATTACAGTATTAGTATTGGGGGAAGCCTTAGTAAACAAGAAACTTTAACTTGGATTCAGGTTGTATAAAAAGTCAAGGCACTTTACACATGTTGACTGTGGTACCTGGTGTAGCACCCTTTGGAAAGGCCACTGCCCTTAGGCTGTGATCATGTGAATGGCTTCATACAAACTGACTTACATCTGCTTCCATACAATCTGTAGCACGGGGGCAGAACCAAAAAGCATGGCTCTAAACATTAGTCCTTTTTCCACCTTTCTGCTGCAGGCTGCCTCATTCCAAGTATTTCTAGGGACCACTCTTAACCATAACTCTCCACAGCACACAGGAAGTGATATTCTGAATTGTTATTATTTACTGTTCTTGGCAAATGTACCAAACTTGCAAGAGAGAAGGAATAAAAGCAGAAGGGACAGTGCAGAGCAGTGTTGTGTATGGTCTTTGGACTGAAAGACGCTCTGACAGTTACATAGTCTGTAGATCTGTTTTTTTCCTAATTTGTTCTTGATGAAATAATTTTCCATTGTGCTTGAAGGAAAGGAAATGCCTATCTGTAGCTGCTCTGAAACACAATAACCAGGAACTGACTTATGTAAACTTTCAGCAGCTTTTTTTGTTGTCGTTATACTTAAGGGTGCCCCAACACCAAGTATATTTGATGGGAATTACACCCACTGGTTATTTTAAATTTCTTTAGCCCTAGATTCAATCTTAATCTATTTAATTTTGGTGCACCAAATGTTACTTGAAAGTCTGTCTTGACAATACTCCTTTGACACTAATTTGAGATTTTAAGATTCTGTGTATTTTCTTGTAATTTATATTTCCAGAGGCTTTTAGAAGAAAAGCTATAGGTGCACCCTCCAAATAACTTGTCACAGCTTCCCCAAAAAGCCCATAAGCAAGGGCTAAAACCTGTTGGCAGAGAGGAGTGGAATTATGGATTTTTCCGTGAAGCAGCAGCACAAAGACTCTGGACCTTTTCTAATGTCAGTCTGGAAAAACATCCTGGACTCAATATTAGGGAGCATATTTAACAAAGCATTTAAAACCAGCACTTTGCCTTAACCATGTAGAAATGAAGTAAACTTCTGTGTTATCACCTTCAGTGGTTTGCAGCCCTGTCTGCCTTGTGGGAGCTCTTGAATTGCATACTCTGTGTCCTGCTGAGCCAGCAGCAGATTGCTTCAGCCATGGTTAACTAACCATGGGGCCTGAAATAGAAGGAGCTATTTGGCAACCTGTGAAGGCTGCTTTGTGGGATGGATGTTGTGATTGGTGCTGGGATGTGACACACTGTCCTGCACAGAAAGCACTGTACTAAAGGGTATTTTAAAATAGCAAACAAGTTTAATCCTTGGTGTGCACACCACAGTAAATGAACTCAACAGGTCTGTCCTCTGCTTCATGAGAAAGTGCAGCCTGGTTTCTATGAGGGAGAGCATATCTCTTGAATCTCGCTGCTGCGATACCCATTTGTTGCTCAGTCATCTCTGTGTTGTCCCAGCCAAGTCTTAAAGTGCCTCTTTCTGACAGAGTCAGGAAACTCCCTTGCTCAGAGCTTGTTAATGTTTGCTTTGCTTTTTAGACACAACACAGGTCAAAAATAAAACCATGAGTGAATTTTAAGCAAATGCAGCTGCATGTTTGCATTGGTGTGGCAGTCATTTCTCTGCTTGTGGTCTTTCACCCTTGCTTTGTTTCATCAAATGAAATTACTAGATGGGACTTCGGTGGCATATCATCATCATCAGTTATCTTGTAGCATCAGACAAGACTTCAGCAGACATGATAGTGAATTAAGGCATAGAGCTAAGAAAGGCTTGAAGGTTTGCTTGACAAAACTAGGCCGTTCTTAGCATAAGCATGAATCAGCAATAACTGTGAGCTTTTCTGAAATGTTTTAGTTTGATGAACTACAAACAGGGACCTACCCCTCTGCAGGGGTATGATATGTACCAAGATGGTTGCCTTTAAGCACATATGCCTTGCTATCTGGGAAACCATCCAATAGAATGCTAAAGCTATGTAATGAGACTGCTTGCTTATCAGGGGTTAACCACAGAATGTATGAGATGGTTGGTAAAACTGCTATATAAGCTCGCTGAAATTTTATCCTGGTGGAGGTGCATTTTGTAGGGTGTGAACCCTATGCTCTCCCCACTAGCGTAATAAAGGTGCTTTGGCTGGCAGTCTGTCTGTGCATCAGTTCCTTTGAATCATTCGGAACAAATGGAGCTTTTGCTCTAGCACTGGAAGTACTTGCACTGCCCTGGAGCAGCCTGTGGTTTCCCTGGTCCTTTCACTGTTGTTTCTGAAACAGCTGTTGTAATCTGCTGCACCTATTTACTGCCTGAGATAGAATCATAGAATCATAGAATGTTTTAGGCTGGAAGGGACCTCTAAAGGTCATCTTGTCCAACCTCCCTACACAAGCAGGGACATCTCTATCTAGGTCAGGCTGCTCAGAGCCCCACCAAGCCTGACCTTCAATGACTCCAGGGATGGGGCCTCCACCACCTCCCTGGGCAGCCTGTTCCACTGATCTATCACCCTCATGTTAAAGAACTTTTCTTTTTTTTTCTTTCCTGGTCAGCTGCTTAGGACCTTTTTAAAGAAATTAAATGGGGACATCGCTATTTCCTCACTGTTCATAAGGGAAAAGAGCTGAGGGAGAAGTACTGCTCTTTCAACCACTTTCAGATTTGTGCTTCAGTTGAGCTGTTCTGTTGAAGCTAAACCATAAGAAAAGCTTCATGTTTATTTTGTAGGCAACACTTTCTTCCTCAGATGCCTGAGGGAATCTGGTATCTGAGATATCTGGTATCTGTTGGAAACTTCTCAGTTTGGTTTAGCTGCAACACAAAGCCTTGCTTTCTGAAGAAGGATGTACAGGTGGGTGGGTGGCAGTGCTAGGACCTTCCTGCTTAACTGATAGAGAGTCATTTGGCATGTGCTAAGGAGATGTTTAGGTTCAACTGTTGGCAGGCTTGAGCAAATTATAAAATAAGTTCTCTGGAACATGAAACCATTGATAAATTATTGGCAAGCCCTTTGCATTGCAAGTAGGTAAATGATGACATGTCACTTATGGTCATTCATTTTCTTTGTTATAAGAACTTCTGAAGAATTATACAGGGAACATTTGGAAGCAGATGCTACCACAAGGGGAAATAAATACATGAGTAATTCGAGAAGTCAGTAACTTTGAGCACCTAATGTGTTTTATAACCAGTTTGGTTTGCACTAAGCAGTGGTGAACTGTTTACTGTAATCCAACATACAACTACTGTAATCCAACATTCAAAGCCAGATTTCACCCTTACAAGGAAAAGAAAAGCTAGAGACTTCTCTTTATTTAAACATTACAAGGTACTTTGTATTAGGTGTAACTGGCAGGGTTTGGGGAGTCAGGGTCTGCAGTGGTGACCTGTGTGGAAAGTGGCCATGAGCTGCCCTGTGCCAGTTCCAGCTGGTTCCATCCAGCTCCAAAACAGATGAAAACAGTTCGTTGGACACCAAAACTGCAACTAGTTGGACCAGCACATGATGCCTCTGCTCAAATTTATTAAAGAAAGTGGTAGCTCCTAGGGACATGAATCACAGAAAGGAGACATGGAAGGAGGCACATGAAGAGACACAGGAGGGCACACATGAGTAAAAATACAAGAGGACACCTGAGGATGCAAAAAAGGAGACATGAGTCACAAGAAAAGGACATGAAAAGGTGGCATGGGACAGGAGGTACAAAAGGACATAAGTGAGGCCAAATAAAAGGAGACAAAAAAGCAAAGATGTGAGGAGATACAGGAGGACGTGCAAAAGGAGATGGGAGGAGATATGTAAAGAAACATGTCTGGATTAAAGGAAGGAAGAAGTGGAGGAGACATGGAAGGGGAAATTGTTTGGTATGTGGCTGGAATTGCTCTCTTGGAAGGAGGCACTCTGTGCTGGAGGAGGTACTCTTGAGCGACTGAGACCTGTACTTGGACAGAAACATCCCTAAGGAGCTGCAGTCAGTAGAGGACCTACACCTGGACAGGGACAATCCTGAGGGACTGTGACCTGTGGAGAACCTGTGATGGGGCAGGTACACACCAAGGAATTGCAGGCTACAGAGGACCCATGCTGAAGTAGAGGAGCGGTAAGAACCAAGGAGCAGCCAAAAGAAACTGTTGCACACTGACTCATAGCCTCCTGTGCTGCCTGTTGCATCACCAAAGGAATTGGGACAGATTGAGTGTAACCCACAGTGAAAACAAGGGAAGTTGAGACTAGAAAGGTGGGAGGAGAGGTTTTGGGCTGAAGCTGAGCCTGGGGAAAGAGGAGGAAAGGTGTTTCCCAAAGTGTTGGTCATCCTTTTTTTTTTTTTTCCTCTTTTTTTTTTTCTTTTACCCCTCAGCAGTACCTGAATCAGTAATTAAAAGTTTATGTTAATTTGTAATAAATTAAATCAAGTTAAATTCCCCAAGTCAGGAATGTTTTGCCTATGGCACTTTATTTGTTATGCGGGGATGTAAAATGGTTTAGCAATGACGTGGCCAAACAGTAGAAAACCCACGTGGACGTAAGCTGGGTGGAATTTCTGCTCTCTACATGTGAGACTGGCATAGCCCTGTATCGCTGTGATTGCTGTGTCAGCCCTTCGGCCTTGTCCCAAGTACAGCTTTCTTGAGAAGGGCCAGCATCAGCCAGCATCAGGTGTGGTGATTTTTGAACAAATTGTGTAGACAAAAGCCATAGAATAGAGGTAGTTTTATTTGCAAACCCTTGTATTCATGCTGTAAAAGACTCATTGTGGGACACGGAGTAAACTTTTGCTGTTGATGTGCTGTTTTTGCAGGGTGGAGTTGCATAGCCATCCCTTTCCTTCTGTCCCCAAACTCTTTGCTGGTGCAGTACTACCAGCCTAACATAACTATACTGTGTACTCCAGGTGTAATGCAGCTAAAAAAAATCTCACTCCCTCACTCTTCTTCCTTCCAAACAGGAGTGGAGTGATGGATGGAGAGAAAACAGGAAGGGAGAATGGCAGAGTCTTGCCATTTTGTGCAACTATATGGAAAAAAGTGTGTTACCCTCCTAGTCTGAAGGAAAGCAGAGGGTATTGAGGGGAAGGGCAGCTCACTGTGATGTGACTGTTTCCAGGCATGCCAGTGCCCGGTGCTACCAGCCAGATGATGTGTCATTGTCTACAGGTAGAGTAGAAACACTCCAATGCAGTCTCTCTGAGAGACTGAGTATGTGTTGAAAGATCATAGGATGATAAGGCTTTTGTTCAAATGGAGGAAAATAATGGAGAGATAAAAAACCTCAGTGGAGATTTTTCATTTTTTTCAACTGAAAAATGATTAATCTGAAATGGAAAATTATGGCCTATTATTAAGCTGACCTGTAGCTATCTGTAGCAGACATAATATACTTCTCTATTACATTCTGCACATTTTTGGTTTGTCTCATAAAACTTCTGTTTTTACTGTTGGACCGTATTGATTTTGTTTCTTTTAAATTATGCAAACTTTCACTAAAAGGGAAACTGGAATTAAAGGAGGGAAAAAACTAAAAGGTTTTTCATATTTCAGACTTTTTTTTTTCCCCCTTTAAAGAGCATATTCCTTGTGAAACCTTACTGTTTGTTTTTTTCTTTATTAAGAACCTGGCACCATTTTGACTCTGTAGGCTTTCAGGCACATTGATGACAGCACCCTTCAATTAGATTGTGCATTAACGCGCCTTATTTCAGACTGTTAGAAACTGTTGGAATTTCTGGGAGATAGGCTCAGCTCTACTTGTCCATCTGTTGCAGTGTACCTCTTTACAGTTAAGTCTACACATTGGACTTCAGAGACCTAAACTTGGGGACTGGCCAGGACAGTCACTCTAGGCCTGTAAAAGCAGAAATAGCACTGGGTATCTCAGTAAAACTGCCTGACAGGAGGGTATATATACACTTGAACGTATTTCCAGAGAAGGTCTTGCTCTGTGGGTAGAATAGGTGGGAAAGGAGGAAAATGTGTCTTTTAAAGACAACTGTTGCACTGAAGGCTTAACAGTCATAATATTCAATTCTCTTCCACAGTGTGGCTTTAAATGGTGAAAGAAGGGAAAAATGGGATTTTTATTTTTTTTCAGTGAAGGAAAGTGTTAAGTACTTTAGTTTTAGAGTCTTAATATAAAATGAAGAGCATGGTCAAGAACAGAGGTGTCATGTGAAGGAACACTACTATGTTGTGGAACTTTGTAGCAAGTATGGGACATAGTGTTTATCGAGGAATAATCAAGCACCATTCTGTGATTTTGGGAGCTAAGACATTGACAGGAACAGATGATAGCACTGGAGTTTTAGATGAGCTCTCGGTTTCGGGGAAGGCTGGCAGGTGGTTCTCTTCTGGGTAAATGAAATGCCTCAGAAGCAGCTGTGCCACTCACTGTCAGGTATTAGGATCAGCAAACTGGAGGGCAAAAGAAAATCTAAAATCCTAGTATCCAGAATTCTTCTTGTGCATGTCAGATTTTTAAAAGAATGGACTGATGAAGATAAAGTGCTGTATTTCCTTACAAGTGGAAAGCACAGTATGCATCCTGGGAAGCAAGGGTCAGTCTTGGTTTGTGATAAATGGAGAGGTTTGACCATATTTTGGTTTTGAAGAACAGTAATCTTTGCTACAGGACAATATATCATACCAAATCCAATAGCTCGAGAGAGATGAGCCTCCTGAATACAATAAGCACACCTATACATCACATATATGTGTACATATATATATGGCTATCCACACAGATCACAGGCAGACACTCAGAATACCCACGTTAACCCAGGCAGCACCAACAGCCTCATCCTGCTTCGCTCTCTGACTAAACAGGATGGAAGTCCACAAGGGAGAACATACATAGACATACGTACAAGGTGGATCCCTCCAGCAGCTGGGCTTAGACACTCGGCCCAGTAGCTGCCCCTGGATCCCAGACTCGACTCCCCAGTTGTTGTCACCTGGACATATAAGTCATCGAGGCTCCAGCCCTATTCTAGTTGCTGGTATAAGCTGTAAGGCACAGGGCATGGCCAGACAAGCATACTGACCCACTATTTACCTGTGTCTGTCCCTTGTTATCCCATTACACCTCTATTTTCCCCACTCCTGTTCCTCCCAAACTCACCTAAACCCTGCCTTGTCCCACCTTTGATTCCTTTGCTAAATATCTCATAGTAAGTCCTGTGCAATTCCAAACTATTCTTCCCCTGCACCCCATAATATGTCCCACCCCTAGGCAGTGACCTCCTTAGTCTGAAGAGTGATCTGGAGAGCTGCTTCTGTTGACCCTGGTGATGGATTTCATGCCTTGACACTGAGACAGCCCTTTCAGGGACCCAGACAAGGTGCTGGTTCCTCCGGAGTCCTTGATCCAGGACCCCACCCATTGTTGTGTTCCTGTGCTCCTCTGGGCTTGGGCAGGGCTTGAGCAGATGGGTCTTTGATGAGCTCACGGCCCCTGCAATGGAACTGGGAGTAGCTCAACAGGGTATATTTGTACTCCCCCTCCTGCTGTTGTCCCTTTGAGCTTTTTGTGTGCGTGTGGATGAGCTTTGTCACATAACCTCATAACCTGAACATGTACTGTGGTTTCTAATGGGGCCTTGTGGGCATTGTGGCAGCATGGAGAAACCAGGATGCTTTTTTAAAGAAAACGTAAAGGCATAATTCAAGCATGCTGGCATGAAGGAGATTTCTGCATGTGGCTTGGACATATTACTGTCCTGAGGCTTGTGGTCTGTTGTCCTCCCTGTCAATGTCTTTTTCTTCTTTCCTCTTCTTCAGATCGTGACGGTTGTCTTGGGAGAGCAGGCTCTGACAGAAGCAAGAATGTTCAGGATGCCCAACTGCTTGCGAAAACTGAGTAGGGTGGTACTGAGCCACAAGCTCAGGGTTCTGTTTATTCTCGCCTTTAATTTTATGTCCTTTACCTCGATCATGTTATACTGGAGAATTGCGAAGGTTCCTAAGAACAGAAACCCTGTCTACAGGTTTCCTGTTGAAATCCGCTGTGCTCACGCTGTGCCTTCTCCTCCCTGCACCATTGCTGGTGGGTTCCCTTCTTCACCAGGGGATGTGTTTTTTGTGGAGACCTCAGAGCGAACTAGCCTGAGTTACCTGTTCATGTGCTCTGTGGAGTCAGCAGCCCGGACACACCCTGGGACAAGGGTTGTGGTGCTCATGAAAGGTTTGGCAAATGGGAATGCCTCGTTACCCAACCACTGGGGCTTCTCCTTGCTGAGCTGCTTCCCCAATGTGGAAATCCGGCCCCTGGACTTGCCAGAGCTGTTCTCCGGAACACCTCTGGCAGAGTGGTACTTGCAGGCTCAGCAGCGTTGGGAGCCTTATTTCTTACCCATCCTGTCTGACGCCTGCAGAATTGCCATCATGTGGAAATTTGGTGGCATCTACCTGGACACTGACTTCATTGTGCTTAAGAACTTAAAGAACCTCACCAATGCACTTGGCACCCAGTCCAAGTATGTACTGAACGGGGCCTTTCTGTCCTTTAAGCCCAAGCACAAGTTCATGGAGCTTTGCATGAAGGACTTTGTGGAGAACTACAACAGCTGGATCTGGGGTCACCAGGGCCCACAGCTCCTAACACGTGTCTTCAAGAAGTGGTGCTCCATCCGGAGTCTTCAGAGCAGTACGAGCTGCAAAGGAGTGAGTGCTCTGCCTCGTGAGGCTTTTTATCCCATTCGGTGGCAGGACTGGAAGAAATACTTTGAAGTGGTCAGCTCCTCAGAGCTTCACCACCTCTTTAATAACACCTATGCAGTGCACGTATGGAACAATCTGAGCCAAGGGACAAGGCTAGAGATCACATCCCAGGCTTTGCTTGCTCAACTGCATTCTCACTTCTGCCCTGCCACATACAATATCATGAAGAAGAACTATGAACAGCAGTGAGTCAAAGGTCAGCTAAAAGATGTTGCCCAGGATCCTGCAACTCTCCAGCTGTTCCGTCCCAAGCGCACCTTGTTTTGAAGTGAGATGGTGAGAGCTGAGGATAAAAGCCATTTGTGGGGTGTAGGTAGAGCCTGTAGCTTCAGCTGATGTATGTGCAGGTCTTCGTCTGGACTTTAACTGCCTACCAGCAACACTTTTTTTCCTCTTCAAGACCTTTCTTCTGTTCTGCTCATGATAGGAGCAAGTGCTGGGCTGCTTGTAGTAGTCTCCATCAGCCTTTCAGAGGAGTAAGTCCCTTTTCTGTGGTCGTAAACTTGGAAGAGGCCTTTGTGGAAATGTGTATCTTATTGCCTGATTCTCAGCATTTCTGAACTGCAATCCTCAAAGAAAAAAAAGGATGGGAGAGCAAAGAACAGGAATTGAGGAAAAAATTAAGGATCTGTCCTGAGAAAAATATGGAGGAAAACAGAAGAAAGAAAGGGCTAAAGCAACTTCTTTTTCTTTTCATTCCCTTCTCTTCTGAAGCCTTTTGTGAAGGAGACTTTCTCATGTCTGGTTTGAGCAGGGAGCAGGATTCTGCAGTCTCTGTTTGAAGTCATAGATCTAAAGACGTGGAAATTTGATGTGGATCAGAAAATGAGGATTTGAGGCTAGCTTATCATTTAGAAGGAACTCTTGTGCAGCAATGATTTATTTTATAGTAGTGGCAGAATAACACCATGGGATGAGCAGGAGAGCTCATCCAAATCACACTTGAAATTGCTCCTGACACAGGAAGAACTGAGCTATCTTTTACACTGAGTTTGTTTCTGTGACCAAGTATCTGTAACTGTGACTAAGATGCACTGGATCTTTCAGCACCTGGATGGATCCTAAAGGAAAAGCATGATATTTCACAGTATTTCACAGGTTAGAGCTTGGTAGAGAACCTGTACTGCCTAAATTCAAGTTCATTTATGACTCATTTATGGTGGACCTCTTCAAGTAGCCTGGAGTACTCCTGCAATTCACTGTCCAGGAGCACAAATCTTTCCTAGGAAGTCTTGAAGAGGGCAGTGGAAAGCTTTACTCTTCTCTCTGATCATCTTCCTGAATTACAGTGGAGAAAGTTAACATACCTCTTGCAAGTTGCCTTTGAGGGTTCCCATCATGGAGGCAAGTGTGTTAGACAAACTGTGGGAGAAAACTCGTCCCTTGCTTTGATGGCTAAAAGGATGATCTTGCAGTTCTTGTCAGGAAATAGCGGAGAAAGAGCATTGAGAAACAAGAATAACATTGAGACCATTAGCATCATTACATCTGGTCCTCACCACACTATAAAGGGGATTGCTGAGGCAAATGAACTTGGCTCTACAATAGGGTTAATGCAGATGAGCAGAGCATTTGCCATCCCCTCTCCTAAACTATTAAGAGATTATGTTCACACTGTAAAATCTTTCCTACCTCCAGTGTGCCTCCTCCTCTTGCACCTAGGAACAGCAGTGGAAGGGTCCAATGGCCCCTTTGATGACCACAGATCAGTCTGATCTTCAATGTCATCTGGCCCCAAAGTGACAGCTCTTTCACATGGTGCTTCCTGAAAGTCCTCTGAGTGTGACTCAAATGATTTCTAGATCTGCAGTTGTCTGAGGCCTCTTCTGTTTCCTAGGTCAACCATAAGCAATGGGAAGTGTTCTCAGTTCAGCCAAGGCAATGGTCAAAAATGTAAAAGACTGTGCATGCAGTATTTATCTGTTTGTCTCAGGTTTATTTGTCTCTTCTTTGATGATAAAAACGAGAAAGACAAATAGCCCATCACTTTTACAAAACAGTTCCCTGTCCCTTGGGGGAAGTGGCTGTGGGAGCTTAGTGAGGATGTGCACCTTTCGTTTGTTGTTTGGTGGTGGTGGTGGTTGGGGATTTTTGTTTGTTTGTTTTATGCTGAAATGTTCAGAATTGTTTAGAGGCTAGTGCTGCTTTGATTGAAAGCTACCTGCCTGTGAGTTGGGCAGGGTGTGAGGTCTGTACACAAGTAGCTACTCTGGAGTGAAGAAGGTGCTGTAAGCACCATTCCAGTGGCAGGCACCACATGCATGGTGTAGTAGCATGTATGTAGTGCTGCCCCTTTGTTCTGCCCAGCTTTATGGTATATCCTGGAGACATTCAGGATTTTGAATATCTGCAGGTCTCCTAACACTGAACATCTTTAATGACAAAGATTTTGCAGGGAAAGAGCAGATGTTCCTGACTGTGTAAGCATTCTTCAACACACTAAGTGTTATATGTTTTTCCTCTCTACTCTATCACTACTCTGTTGGTTTTTTCACTGCTTTATTTAGAAGCAGCTGCAAAATTGTCAGCCCTGGCCTAGTGTGTGGTCAGTGAGGCACATTTTTTCCTTCTACTGGTTCCTTCTGTTCTGGACCCTTTGAACTAAACAAGAAATATCTTAGTGAGCTAGGAACCCCTACCGGAGACGGTAAAATGGTGGTTGGTGATCACAAAGGCATAACAGGAGACTCTACTGTGGCAATACCATGAACTGATTATGGATGTGTTTGGGATCCACTGCAATGAATATCTGGCTTGATGTACCACTGCTTATTTTAGAAAAGTGCCTTTTTGGATAAGTGGAGTGGTTTTTTGTTCTTGTTTTTATTTTTCCCCTGTAGAGTCAACCCAGTTCTGAGGTTTGATAGGGAAAGAATCAAACCGAAGCAGCCTTTGGCCTCTTTCCCTTTGTCTTGTGAAAGAAAAATAAATACAGTTTTTACTATTACTTCTCCCTGCCAAGATGTTCCATTTTGTTCTGCGAGGCGTTGGTGGTAGGTCTGATCAATCTGTTAGTTATTATGCAGAAAAGCATTTTAAAGTTGCATCCTAAAATTACTCACTAAAATTAGGAGCATGGAATGAACATGAGACAAATTGAGAATAAAGATATGTGGCAAGAAGGCTCTGTGGACCATGACTACATGCCATCTTTGGGACTTGGGTGGAAGGAACAGAGGAAAGCACAGTATGTGTTACTGATTCCTAATCCAATAGGGTATTGCCCCATCATTCATTACCCGCAGTGTATCTGAAGCAAGGCATTTTAGTCTCACTCTGAAGGTCTGCTTGTTATGCAACAGGAAACTCCACGAGAAATTGTGTTGTTTTTTCTCTGGGTTATGTGCTACAGCTTCCCTTAATAGTGACAGTGACTGTGCTCTTGAGACCTAAAAGTGGAAAGCTTGTGCTGTAGCCATTCATTTTCCCACCTGCCTTTCAGAACCTGATCTAAAGACCCTGGCGTCCAGGGGAGCGTTTTGAGAGGCTATGAAAAGACTGGTGGGGTCTAGTGGCAGAGGACTTTTTATTGTGACTCCGTGAGTTAAGAGCCAGGGAAACAGTTTCCCCTTGAGATGTATAATAGTTACCTGTGCTTTCTTCATTGCTGATATGCAGTCAAGGATGATGGGAAACGGTAAGAAGGCGCTAGCTGTTTCTTGCCCTGCCTCCTTTGTCCTTGAGCTCATGAAGGTTAGCTGGTATGCAGGCGTGCAGTACCCCAAGGAGAGAAGACAGAAGTGGGGGTTGGAGATGCAGAATTGGACTGTGCAACAGAAGAAGAGTAAGGAAGGATCAGTAGGGTAATCCTGGACCTGGTCTCCTGGGAAGACACTGAATGATAATTATTCTCTCTGTGCTGGCTGAGAGCTTTCCTATGCCAGGAGTTCTTGTGTTGGGGGGATCCAGGATCCTCAGTAAGTAGTAATGCTCTGTAGGGCTATTTTTATTCCCTTGTTCTTATCCTCCCTGTTTCTTCTCCCACCTCCCAAAGTGTATAGTCCAGGAAGGCTGTGGTGCAAAATAGGTTAAGAGCCCTCCTTGGGGGAAAGTGCACTTACCTGCCTTAATCTTATATATGTTGGGAGCTGTGATCTGCCTAGGACTGGTTTGTCCTCATCAGGAGAGAAGAAGAAAAACAAAGCTCCACATGCTCTGTTTGGATATGCCATTTATGAAAGACCGGAGTGCCAGTGTTCACATGTACTTCAGGTTCCTCTCTCAAGTACTTGTGACCATTCCCTGTGTGCGCTTGGCTTGTGGTCTCTCTGGTATCTTCTTGGCAACCATGTTTGGAACTCAGATGAATAGGCATAGTCCAGAGGAGAAAACTACAGGAGGAAGTCACTTCAGCTGCACCCTGCTATTACAGTTCAAGCTGAGATCTTGACCTTTAAATTTGTGTATAATGATGAAGCCAAATGGACACTGCCATGAGTCTCCAGTATGTTGGTAGAAGTATGAGACTTAAGAAAGTACAATTCACAAAGTGGAATCTATGTCTAGGGGAAAATTTAGGTAGGCACACAAAATCTGGCAAATTAAATATGAAAACACCATAAGGCTATAGAAAACATTGTTTTAAAAACAATTTCCAAAATATATCAAAGCTACCAATGTTATTATTCTTTTTTTTCCCAACTGCAGAAGGAACAGGAAGCCTGCTAGAGAGGTAGAAGGACAGTAGGAGATGAGAGATTGAAAGGGAGTTCAGAGATAAGTTTGAAGCAAACCAAAATTAATTTCTGCATCTGGCTACAGGTAAGAGGAACCTGGGGATGTTTCTGTACACTGTAAACCCTCCTTGTGGGGGATGTATGTCATGATCTCTTGAGCATCATATAGCCATGGAATACCTCAGGACCAAATAAACAGACAGATGGAGTGCATCCATGAGTGCTGGGGGAACTGGCTCATGTCATTGTAAGACCACTCTTTGTTACACTTGAAAGGTTGAAGAGAAAGGGGAAAGTGGAAGGAAACAAAAGTCACTCCTATCTTGCTTATCTTCAAGACACACAAGAGAGAGGATCCAGGGAACTACAGGCCAGTCAGTGTCATCTTGAACCCTGGGAAGGTGATGGAGAAATTCCTCCTGGAAGTCATCTGGAAAACATTAAGAATAAGAAGGTCATTAGGAGTAGCCAGCATGGATTTAAAAAGGGGAAATCATGCTTTGCCAAACTGATAGTCTTCTATGATGAAATGACCAGCTCAGTGGACGGGGGAAGAGCATTAGGTATTGTTTATTGTGATGTTAGTAAGGCTTTTGACACAGTCTCCATAAAACCTCATAGACACACGAATGAAATGTGGACTACATAAGCACAGTGAGATGGATTGAAAACTGGCTGAACTTCTGGACTTGAAGGATTGTGATGAGTGACACAAAGTCCAGGTGGAGAGCAGTATCTAGTGGTACACTCCAAGGATCTGTGCTGTGACCAGTACTGTTTAATGTCTTTATTAATGACCTTGGTGATGACTGTATGGAATACAACTTCAAAAGTTTGCACATGATGCAACAGGGAGGAGTGGTTGATACATGAGGTGGTTAGGTTACCTCTCAGAGTGACTGCAACAAGCTGGGGAAATGAGCCAACAGGAATCTCATGAAGTTCAACAAAGAGAGATGGAACTGGTAAGGGATAACTCCATGTACCTGTGAACAAGAAGTTGACCAGGAGCCATCAGTGTGCCCTTGTGGCAAAGAAGGCCACCAGCCTGCAGGGCTCTGTTATGTACAGCATTGCCTGCAAGGTCAAGGGAAACAATCCTTTCCCTCAGCATTGGTGAGATATATCTGGAGAGCTGTGTCCAGTTCTGGACTTGCCAGTTGACTCAGGGGCTGGTTCTCACATGCACTGTCCTGGTGCACTGATGAACTATCTCTGAGATTGCTCAGCAAGCAATTTTGTGGCTGTAGCTAACAACACTGGTGACATTAGAAGAACATTTCTCTGTTGTGAATTCATAAACATATTCTCAATAGCACCATCACTGTGTGCAAGCTAATCCCATCAAAGGGTTACTGTCTGAAAAAATAACATCTCCTGCTAGCGTTTTTTTACAACTGATGAAGCTACTGAGCAAGCTCACTTAACTGAAATTGAGCATGCCTGTTTTTTTGAAAGCTGTTACAGCTCTATCTTAATTCATCCAACAAATTTCCTACTCTAAGTGTAATAGCATTACTAACCATTTTCCACTAATCTTAGACTACTGCTTATTGCATTTAGGGAGACTGAAGCTGAATTGGAGCTTAATGATGTTCTCATGACTGAATATGTGATTTTCTGCTTGTGGCCTTTACTTATGTACCTCATTGGTTCTCTCTGTTGCAAATAACAGGCAGTCTGCATATTTTTTCTGGATGATTTCAGCAAGATGCCATCACACCTATGGCCACTTTCTGTAGAGCAATTTGGGAATCAACAGCTATAAAAACTGCCGTATAATTTCTCCCCACAATCTTTTTATGTTTTGCAGAAACTTGCTAATATCATCCTCAGACTATTTGCTGTGGCTTGCTTTTAATTCTTCTTACCCAACAGATGTCTATCCAGCACTGCATTACAGCTATACCAGTGAGAATTTTCACTGTTCTTTCTTTTATTTCAGGAGAAAGCTTAGTTCTAAAAAACATGTAAGTGAAATTGGATATTGCAGGTTTCACTCTGGAAAGGTGAAGTTGTGATTAAGTACAAAAGGTGTAGTTAAAAGACAAGTGCCTTAAGTTTTCTCTGTCTATAGCTGCAGCATCTCACTCATCTCACCTAAAATATTTGCACCTGCTTGGTCTGCCATTCTTTCTAGGGTCAGAAGAAGGAGCTCTAAAGTTGGTGCTAGAGTGCTAAATGCTAATTCCCTGAAATACTAGGGCAAGTAGCTGGTGGATTCATCTCTATTTGGCACCACTCTCCTCTTCCGTGTCTAACAGATAGATTGTTGGTGAATGTTGGTGTTGTCAAATCTTGCCTCTTCTGCTCTTGTTGGTAATGTAAATTTGGAGAAGATGGAGATCTTCAGCTATTTTCTGGTGGGTCCTATCAGGCTGCTTGTGGTCAGTGATATTCTTCAAGACCCCTAGCAGTTACCTGGGTGTGCAGCAGTACTTTGCTGGACCTTTTTCCTCTCTGTTATTGTTACTGAATTTGTAGCAAACTTATGCATCCTCCCCAGTGTTTTTCTGTTCATATGTCTGCACTCTTATTTGAAGGGACATCACTAAACTCAAGAGTAGAGTATGTGGTTCATTCTCCTAAGTAAAACTGGAACTGATGCAATCACTTCTTCCAAGGCTGATCAGAGATATATTGCCATGTTTCTACTTAAAGTACCATAAATGTAGCTTTTGGATAATTTAATGATGTAAGGTAGTTGAGGTTACACTAAAATTATGCAACAAAGACAAGCAATGATAAGACAAAGAAAGAAAGAAAGGAATATACACAGCCTACTTTCATTTATCCTGTGAAGCTACATTTGGATGTTCATGATATATTCTGGCTGACCTTAGCTGTACCAGATTCTCCAGCCCAACCCCAGTCTTCATGCCACTAGCACTGGGTCCCATGCCAAGAGCTCTCTCCTTTTCTTCCCCAGCACTGCCTTTCTTAAACCCAGAAGGCTATTTTTAGTGCACCAAACTGCAGGAATCATAGTTGAATTGGCCATGAGAGGACACAGCTATTGCTTTAAAATGTTGGCTATGAAAGGGACCATCCAAAGCATCTTGTTCAGTTTAAGATACAAAACCATCTCTAACCAGTCTCTCTTGTAAACCTGTGCTTAAGCATGTTCTGAGAAACATCAAAGAATTACTTTCTTAATCTGTTTTAGTTAATAATAGACATAGATATAGGTTATGTTTCTTTTACAGAAAACCCCTTGTGTGCTCTCTAAGAGATTGCCTCTGATTGCCTCTGGCTAAGACAGATGTTTATGCTTATTATACTAAGGTTTAGGCTTGGAGTTTTGAGACCACCTACCGAAATCATAATCTGAGAATTATACAGTTCTAATTTACTTATGTAAAAGCAATTTTAATTGCTTTCAGTATGAACTGAGAATGTAACATTTTATTCTCTGACATTGCTAAATGCATGACCTTAAAGAATTTGTACAGCTAAATTCTTGTCATTTATTATCACTACTTGAACTGTCAAAGATCTTATCACTTTTTATAACAATATCACTCAACATTTTTTTCCTATTAGGAATGATTTGCCAGGTTTCAGGGGCTTCTGAATACCTGCTGTTACAATTTTAAAAGTAGAGGATTGCAGGAACTGGTGATGCTTGTTTGGCTTCAGGTAAGCTGGCTTCATGTACAATACGTCTTGTACCATCACCCAATCATCCAACTATCATCCAGTTTTGGTTGTTTCCATTTTTTTGCTGTCTGTGGTTTTGCTACCAAGAAAAATATCAGTGAAGCACCTTTACAGTCAGTCACATACGGCAGGAAACCCCTTTGCTCAGTGCAAGGGGTTCCAGTACCCCTTAGGGATACCAAGAGTAGATGTGAACATGTGCTGATACAGCAGCATCAGACTAGTTGGAGTCCTTGCGTGGTAGCAGCCCTACATCTGTTCCTTTTGTACTATGTTTTATCCTTTTTGTGCTTGGAACGAGGGAAACTTGCTATCATTTAAATGTCAGCCTTTACCATATGCAGTAAGGTGTCTCTGTACTTTTTACAATTTGTTTTTTGACTGAGTTTTTTGGTGGGGGGTGTGTGTGTCGGGTGTTGTTGTTTTTCTTTGCATATTTCCAGCACTACATTGGATAGCTAGGATTTTAAAATTAGCAATCAAGGTCATGAAAATTATATGCAGTATTTTTCAAATGATGTATTGACAGAAAATACGCATTAGCAGGTTTCTTGCTCTATTGCAGAAATTCTTGTGGGACATTCCTCTCCAACAAGTCCTTGTCACAACCTCAGAGGGTCTCAGCATCTGCCTGTTTCTGCTTCAAGAAGCATTATGTTCCTTTCATTGGAATATTGAACCCATTGTGGAAGAACAAGGGCAGACATGTTCACATCAGCAGAAGGACCAATGACCACATCCAGGATTAAGAGAGTGTTGTCATTGACATCTTATTATTGTCACTGGGGATCTAGTCAAAGGATTATGCAGGGTGACTTGCGGAACTAAACTCCACAATCAGAAAAGATTGTAAAGTAGGTATGTTTTATTCGGCGCCAGGCACACGGGGGCTAATGCCACCAAAAATGTGTGCAAAGCTACGCAAATAATTACTTCCTTTTTATACAATCAACTAGTGCATATTCACAAGACTTCGAAACACTCCTATACATATTCGTGACCTGTCCCCGCTCTCCTGTTAATTAGGCTCCTCCCATCTGCGGCTGCGCAGTGCCTTCTGGTGGTGGTCGCAGGGGGTCGCTGCGGGCTCAGGGATGAAGATGCACCATCTTCCTCGCTGAATTCTCTCTGACCCCGATGTACTGCGCATGCCCGGTGTCCATTTGGTCTTGGCCCAAGACTTCTATTTAGTTCAAATCGGCCCCTTGGGGTGAGGTCCTTTGTTCTTAGGGAGTATCTCTGTAGCTTTTCTCCACTACATTCTGATAGGTAATTACTCAAAAGCAGTAGAGCAGTAACACAAAGCAAAGGAAAATTACAAAACGTACAGCACATTTGAGGCAGCTTATGCAGGAGCTATGTAGCAAATGTAGCAAACTTAATCCTATGTATCAAGGGTCATTCACCTGACCCTAAGACAGATTGCACAAGCAGATAGGTGACTGCAGGCATCACTGCCTATAATGGGAACATAGGTGTCTATGCCATGGACTTTTAAAGTTGAGTGAGATAAAGTTGGCTGTGGCTTCTAGCAAACCTGGGCAAGGCCCATGCAGGAGGCATTGAGAAGAGAGGAAAAGTATATGGGCTGAGTAGCTGGGAAGCATCTTGATGGAAAAGGACCTGATGGAGCCATTAGGGTGCAAAGAAGGCAAATAGTCTTCTGGGCTACGTTGTGTAGAGCACTGCCTGCAAGGTCAAGGGAAGAAATCTTTCCCCATTGCTTAGCACAGCACCAGTGAAATACATCTGGAGTGTTGGTTCTGGGCTCCCTAGTAAAAGCAAGACATGGACATACTTGTGCAAGTCCAACAAAGGGCCACTAAGATGAGAAAAGGACTGGAGCACGTGCTGTACAAAGGCTGAGAGAGCTCTGATCATTTTTCGTGGAGAAAAGTGGGCTTGGAGAGTGTCTTGTCAAAGTGTATAAACACGTGATTGAAGATGGGTGGGATAAAGAAGACAAGCCAGACTCTTCTCTGTGGAATCCAGTGACAGGATAAGACACAAAGGGCACAAATTGAAATACAGGAAATTAGAATGAAAGAAATGGTGGTGAAACACTTGTACGGGTTGCCTGGAGAGATTGTGGAATCTTTGTCATTGGACAAGGTCAAAAGCCAGGAGGTCACAGTCCCGAGCAGCCTGCTCTAGGTGACTCTGCTTTGAGCAGGGGAGTTGGACAAATAATCTCCAGTGGTGCCTTCCAACCCCATCTGTGGCTAGATGAGACCTGACCTTAGGAGAGCTCCAGCAATGAAAGGGCTGGGAATAGTTTAAGTTTCTTTCCAAAGAGCTTCCTCAGTGTTGTCATCCTACGAGTCCATCTGTGGTGTTGCAGTGTTTAGATGGATTTAGGGAGGGGAGAGGGGTCTGGGAAGCTACAGAGCAATAGGCCTGATATTTGTTGCAGACAACCAAGTAGGAACTGCAGTAAACCCTAAACTTAGTAGCTGTATTCACAAAGGTGGTATTTTATGAATGTGTATACGTGTCTTCTGTAAGTCAGCTGCCATTGAGCACAGTGATAAGTGGGAACTCTGTCATAAAATGAGGGACACCTGAATTTGGCAAAGTCATTCAATTGAGATATCTGACATAAGAGGGAGTATTCCCAAATGAGTAAGCGAATTAATCAGTTGAAAGACTGTATGTTCAAAGGAACATTCAGAACTGAAGTCTTGGGGTGGGAGGAGGCAGCTCTATCAAACGCTCAGCTCAGTTCTCATGGCAGCCACCCAAGGAATGTGAGCATTGGGAATTCTTAGCAAAGGAGTAGAAAACAAAGTAGCAACCATTTTCCTGCCACAGTATAAAGCTTAATATGTAGCAATAATGGGGTTTCAATTTCCTTCTCTTAGGTTTCTTTTTTTTTTTTTGTCATTCGTTTCTAATCAGATGTAATTAGTAATTAGATGGGTTCTTCATAGCATAGCTGCATGACACTTGTATCAGCCACTGCATTAGCTGAATGTATGATGTCACGTGCTTCTTGATCTCCTTGTTTTCTCCATATGTTCAGACACCATCATTCACTATTTCTTTTCAGCAAAAGGATGTGCCAGACCATAGAGAGAGCATATAGGTGCTCTCAGAGACACTAAACTCTTGAAAACCTTGTCCAGCTGAGCAGGGACTTCTGTGCTGTCTTGAAAGCAGGGACAGGTGAGTAGTATTTGCAGTTTCTGTGCAATGGCACTTGCAGTTTCAGAGAAAGGGAGAGAGCCAGATTTTCTCTGTGTGTTTTGTGAAATAAATGGACTGGCTAATGCAGTGTCCAAAATGTCCTCTTATCCACTACAAAAGCAGAAATGTGTTTCTAAATATAAAGAAGCGCGACTGTAGCAGAAGTTTCTCCTCTTACTAAAAATGTGCATGTAGCTTTGAAGCTTGTTCACTGATAGATTAGCCATGATTTCCTGCCTTCTCTACAGCAAAGGCTCTGTCCCCTCAAACCCATACCTGCTTTCTCTTCTACAGCTTACCAAGCTAAAACTGATTTACAGGATTCAACCAGATGTGGTGTGGAGGGAGGGGGAAATATTATGTAAAAAGTGTGGGCTGAATTGGGGCTGGAAGGGGGTGCTGCCTGTAACGCTCACAGTACATGCTGGCATTTCTCTGCAGGAAGAGAAAATGTTCTGGGAAACCAGGGCTGATGATTTGTGTATTGGCTGCCTCTTCTCTGTCCACAAGCCCCAGTGCCTAACAGAGAGTGGTAGCTCCATGCTGTTGCATTTGAAAACCTCTCAGTGCTGCTGAATAATCATTTTCTGGCTCCATGGAGAGTTTAGTATGTGACTCAGTCGCAGTAACCAGGGGCGAATGACAAATAGGATCATGCCAGCTGAATTCTCAGTCCCGTTCCCTGTCTGTTTGGTTACAGTTGTTTGATTAAAGCTTTTGCTGTTTCTTGAAGCTCTCTGTTCTGGAGCTTGGGGGAGATGCAGAGAGAGGCAGGAGAAATCACAGAATCATTTAGATTGGAAAAGACCTTTAAGATCATTTGGTCCATCCATGAACTTCACACTTACAAGTCCACCACTATGCCATGTCCCTAAGTGCTATATCTACATGTCTTTTAAATACCTCCAGGGATGGTGAGTCAACCACTTCCCTGGGCAGCCTGTTCCAATGTTTGCAGACAGTAAAGAATTTTTTCCTAATATCCAATCTAAATCTCCCCTGGTGCAACTTGAGGCCATTTCCTCTTGGCCTAAATTCCACAATCCTCCTACCTGTTTCTTCATGTGCTTTTGCACATTGACCTTTGGTGCCCCAGTGGTGGGCCCAGGAGGTGCTCATTCTGTTGCCTTTCACTTTAAGGGGAGACAAGGGCAGAAGTGCTGATGTTAAAGCTGAGGATGTAGCTAGAATGACTTTTCTTTCTGTTGCTGCTTTGTTAATAATCTCTTCCTCTCCATCCCTCCCTTTTGCAGAAGACAGAGAGGAAGTAAGGGTAGGGTGGAGGGGGGATTGCATATCCATCACCAGGCAATTCCACTGGTAAAGCTGAGCAGATCACAGCGAGCGTGGCCTTTGCATCTGGGTTGCTGACAGCTGAGTTAGCCAGTACCATCTACCAGAGGAGGTAGAAATGAGGACTTGACAGAGGATCAAGGTTGGGAAGCAGCCTTGAAACTCTCTTTACCTAGGCAGTGCTTGTCCTTATTGTCTGCATCTGCCTCCAAAATCGCCTTGTATCTATCAATTCCCTCCCACTAGCCATCCATCCTGCTATGCTACAGTGCCATGAAAAATGAGGCTCTCTGTAGGGGTAGGTGGTTGATTTCAAAAGGCAACAACTGCTGGTTCAACAGCCTGGGAGTCTGAGGTATCTTGACAGGAACTGATGACAGCTTTAGGGTTTTAGTATTGTGGTTGGGGAAGGGTGGGTTGTGTATCAAGAGAAAAAACTCTCATAAGGTCAGCAGTTCCACACAATGTCTGGAATATTCATAAGGAGCATTCCTATTTCCTCATCCTAGGACTTTTTGCATGTATTCTCATGCGGCGGGAGATCAAT
>VYZX01005330.1:0-17360 GCA_013401335.1 Brachypteracias leptosomus
GAGCCCTAAACGGAGACAAATGAAATCTAAAAAATAATCCCTAACAAAACACAAAAAGTTCATGATCTGTAATAAAGTGGAATTTTCCTGTTGATACAACACGTGTAGATACTTCTCTTATCTGATTTGCCTCAAATCTCTACTATTGATCGGATAACAAATAACATTGATTTTTGTTATCCTTCTGCTTTTGGCTAATAACCACAGACCTTAGTTAAAAGAAATCAAAGAAAGATCTCCTAGAATAGCAGCTCTGGACATGTCTAAAAATCTAGTCCTTCAAAGCTGATGTCCATAAAATGCAAGATTTGCCAGAAATTCCCTCTATATCCCTAGAATCTTGAGAATAAGTCCCAGTTGATGGAATACTGTTTAGTAATGAATTAGGTTTTTTTTCTTTCTTTTTCTGCAGTCTAGCTCCAGTGGGCTCCGAATAAGTTTTTAAAAATAGTGGATTAAAAATTAGCTTGAAGATCACAGATTACTTCATAATAAGTCAATACATTCAAACTTTCTTTTTAAAGATGTAATTCTACTAAATATTAAAAACTGCAGTCATAAAGAGAGTGGGAAGCCTAATATGGTCTCCCACACAGAAGGCTCCTCCTAGTCCCCTACAGCAGGGTAACTGACCTTGATTTTTACTACATTTTCAGCCTAGGACATATAACTCACTTTGTTGTTAATTATCTTGCACTGGAGTCCAGTGGTTGGAGTGTAGAGCTATTGTGGCTATAAGCAGACCCATTAGAGTGTCACTGAGTCCGGTGTAGACCTAAGCTTAAGAATTTGCCAACTCACTCCATATAATTACTGTCAGCATGAGGTGGGAAGGTATGGAAGGAGGAAGAAAAGGGTTTGGGTTTTTTTTCTTCCCTGGGAAGAGCCTGATTATAAATGGAAGGCAGCGCTAAGGTGAGAACAACCTGAAATTCCTGTATAAGGAGATAGGGTTTTGTACATTCAGAGTCTTCAATTTCTCCTTCATGTTTGCCGCTTAGTAAATGCCTGAGCTAACCTACAAGTAATTAGCAGACAGCTTAAGCAAGGCTCTTTTTGCAAGAGGTGAAAAGTTAAGGATGTGCTGTTTCAGAAAGGTGATGAGCAGTGAGAAGATGCAAAGGATCCAATGGAAAGAACTGGAAGGTATTTCTGAAGCAGCAGTTGCAGCGTTGCAGACGAGTCTTGACACAGAAGTCATAACAATTAGAGATAATTCTAATTGCATTTCAAATATATTGAAAACAGTCTTGGAGCTTAACATATATATTAGGCAGTACTCACGTGTGTGCAATTCCCTGAAGAAAAAAGGCAACCTCTGCAGGACAGCAGGTTCCTTTGGCAAATATGCTTACATAGAATCACAGAAGGGAGGGGGTTGGAAAGGACTTCTGGAGACCATCTTGTTCAACCCCCCTGCTCCAGCAGGGTCACCCAGAACAGGTTGCCCAGGATCACATCCAGGCAGGTTTGGAATCTCTCCAAAGAAGGAGACTCCACAACCTCTCTGGGCAGCCTGGGTCAGGCTTTAGCAACCTCACAGCAAATAAGCTTTTCCTCGTGTTCAGATGTAACCTCCTGGGTTCCAGTTTGTGCCCCTTGCCCTGTCACTGAGCACCACTGAGAAGAGCCTGGCCCCATCCTTTTGACCCTTTAGCTATTGAACAGCACTGATCAGATCCCCTCTTAGTCTCCTCTTCCCCAGGCTAAACAGCCTCAGGGGTCTCAGCCTTTCCTTGTCACAGAGATGCTCCAGTCTCCTCAGCATATTTGTAGCCTCTGTTGGACTCTCTCCAGTGGTTCCCCATCCCTCTTGTGATTGTGGAGCCCAGAACTGGACACAATACTTCAGATATGGCCTCACCAGGGCAGAGTAGAGGGGGAGGAGAACCTCCCTCAACCTGCTGGCCACATTCTTCTTCATGCACCCCAGGATATTAGCCCTTTTGGCTACAAGGGTGCATCACTGGTTCATGGTTAATAACTTCTTGTCCACCAGGACTCTTCTGGGCTTCTGTCCAGCAGGTCAACTCCTAACTTGTACAGATTGAGGGGGTTATCACCTGGGCTTAGCTATCATCTGGGCAAAACTGAAAGGACCCAGGCCCATTTCTAATGTAAAGCTGTCACAATATTGCTGCTTGACAAAACCAGTTAGGTAAGTACCTGCCAGGGTGTCAGCCAGCCAAAGGGTGGTAGCTTAGAGATCTTGGCCCCTCCATAGGCACCCCTTGTTGTAGGATAGACTCTGCCATCATGCACGGAGGAGGTTTCACTGGATTCAGGAATCATCCTGCTGTGCTGGGCCCGTTGAGGAGCTGTTCATGGCGGAGGAGCCAGCAGTGGCCTGGGCTGCCTGCACACCTTGAGCTGCTGAGCAGGAGATGTGGGCTCAGCTCCTTTCTCCAGCAACATCCCACTGCTTCCTCAAGCCCACACAATAAACCCCACAGGCTTTGGTTAGAACAGAAGCTGCTGAATTTTAAGCTGAACTTCCTAATGAGGGCAGGAGCTGTGCTCCAAGGGCTTCAGTACAATCACACTGTCTCTTGTGCATCCCAGAAAGTACATGGCTGCTGAAAACAGCCAGGATAGTCATGCTTCTGTAAAGTGTTTCTGTTATTAAAGACTATAAAAGTTCAAAATATCTGTTGTCTTAAAAAAAAATAAATCACCTTTTCAGAGTGAAATATTGGCCAGCCACTGCATAATCTGCAGATTCTCTTTCAAGAGAAGTGGCAGAATCTGAGAGCAATTTATTTTCAATCAGATGTAGTTGCCAAAAACAGCTTGGGCAGATGCCACCCTTTTTTGGTTTTTGATGCTGCCACTATTCACGATGGCTTACAATCTTCGGAGGTGGGAGGAAGGAGAGACAAGACCACACAAATCTCATCTTTCAGTAGGTTTTTCCACAGCAAGTGCTGAGCTGTCATGGGGATAGTGGACTTTTTGGTCCTTGACCTCCTGTCCATTTGCATGTGCTTGCATTAAGAGGGAGGTATGTCTCAACTATATATATTTGTCTCCACTGTTATAAAGCATCCCCAATGTTCCATCTGTGAGAGGTTAGTATTAGGTAAGTATGATTAGATTGCTAATATTTGTGCCAAATTAGTATTTTAATATTGTTATAAAATGCTTCACACCACAAGCTGAAGATAAGCAGCTCCTGAACAAATTTCACTTAATATTTTCCAGCAGGAGAGGCAGGTGGTTGAGTTCTTGAAGAGCAGCTTGCTGCTCCAGAAGGCTCCTCACCCTCTGTGCAGCTTTGCCAGTTGAGCTCACAGCCACGGGACAGCAGAGTCAGCCAGCCAAGCAGCTCTGAGATGCTGTAATCCCACTGAGACACAACTCGCTGTCTCCTAGGAGATTGAATTCATTATTTCCCACTACCTGCATTCTATTCTGTAACCTCAAGAAGGATTCATTCAATGTTACTCTGCAAATACTTTTAATATTCAGTTTGCAATAGCTTTATTGAAGCCTGTGATAAAGCTTTTCAACATTTAAGCCCTTGTCCAGTTTCACTTGGAATTTACCTGACATATAAAAAAACCCCAATAAATCAGTGCAAACATGACTTGTGCCTACATAAATATTTGCCCATATTTGGTAAATGCTTATATATATAATTTCTGAAAAGCTTGTCTTATAATGCAATTTCAAGGTTTTAAAAAGAAAAAAAGGTCTTTCCTCCCTGCTTTATTCGTACTGCAACAGGAAATTAGTGGTTAAGCAAACTTTCCTAAAAAGGCTTAACAAAGCAAGTTTTGCAAGTTCATTTAGTTTTGAATGAACTTGACTAATTTTGAAAGCAAACATCACTGGAGTTTGACCAATTTCAGAGTGCTGAGGAGGGCCTTCTTTGCTATTTGAATTTTAAAGATTGGCCAAAGTCTTACGTCAGCTGCCTTGTTCTGCAATCTGTCTTTGAATCCTCTTAGGAAAGTCAGGGATACCCACAAACAATAGAATTAAAATCTGTCTCTAGGACTGGCAAACCATTCAAAGTTCTGTCTAGCTGCTTAGCATAGACTGTGTTAGGCCTCAGGAAGAGAATAGGCCTCTAAAGAAGCAATAATTTTCAGATTGTTGTGTAAAATGCAGTGATAAAGCTCCCTGTCACATTTTTCTTCCCAGTTACTGAAGTTCCCATTCAGATGAATTGTCACAGCTTCTTCAATCCAAACAAGCACCCTTCCGGCCTTGTTTGCATTAAAATGTGATAAAAATAAAGGTGACTTTAGCACAGCTGTGCAGAAAAGTGGATTAGGTCAAAGTGACAGCGTTTGTTAGGCCTTGCCACAAAGGTAGCTCAAGATTTGTCTAGAGCGCTAATGTGGGAGAAGCAGAAGTTTCTTAAACCCAGACATTTGTAATAAGGCTACAAACAAAAAATAGTATTTCTTTCATTCAAGCACAGTTTCCCAATGGCAGTAGGCCAGGCTGTTGCTTGTTGTCACAGAAAAATTTGGAATGGCACCACAAAACAAAGTGCCGTGTATTTTCTGTCATTCTCACCAGCCATCATGCAGGAATCAAGCACTGCTGTCAATACCCACAACACTGAAAAGCCAAGGGCCAGCACCCTGACAGCATGGAGCAGCTCAGACTCCTCCCAGACAGACAGACACTGGCTCCAGAGCCCTACCATGAGATCCTAAAACACCAAAAGGTTTTTTTAATGCTATTTTGGAGTGCAGAAGGCCTGATTTTCTTACCCACAGTGAAGCAGTAATCATCAGTCTTTCAGCAAAGAGGGCACTTCTCACTTCACCATCTTTTAAGCTCTGATTTCTGTTTTATTTTACTTTTAAGGGAAAACCCCACCAAGCAAAAAGACATTGGAAATAGCACCCTTTGCATGCCACCTGCTGGCAATTTTTTGTATTTGGCTAAGATGAGGGCACAGTATAATTTTCTCCATGGCAAGAAACACTTCTTATGTCAAAGGTTGGCAGAATAATCAGTGAAAGCCGCATGCACAAGCACATTGGGCTGAGGTAGAACCAGGAAGAGGCCACCAAAACCCATCTTCTCTCCATAACTCTGCTATTTATTTCTTCAGCTCATTTATGGTTCCTAACCTCGTAGAGACACAGAGATATGCCATTACTCTTCACAGTGCACAAATAAACATTCTGAAGCTGTACACTAGACACTCATATAACAACAAGATTTATACCTCAGGTTCTACCTGATACACTTTTACTAGCTAAAGGTAGTAGAAAGCATCCATATTTATAGGATTTATTTCCACCCTAGATTTTACAGATCGTTGCCGTTATTTCCATGCCCTGCACTAGTGCTGCTTCAAGGAAATAGGGCTTCTCAGCAAGGGTGGTCTGTGCCACAGGATGCCGCTGCATCACATGGGACCAAGAACAACTATTGGGTGAGGGAGCTCCTCGTGATGCCAAACTGAAGGGAAAAATAATAGAGGGCACTGTAAAGACTCTTGGATAAGTTATAAAAGTAAGAAATGTCTGAAAGAGGAAGCTTTAGCACATCTTTCCTGCTAGCAGAAGAAAACATTCATTTCGCCTGCTCCGGTAAAGGTCAAGGCTGTCCTTGATGTAGGTTGCTTACTGAACAGTCCCAGTGAATAAAAAGCAGAAGAATGTTTTTATTTCTACATGTCTAATCAAAGTTAATTGTATAGAGTCCTTCTCAAGGGTTTCCTCCAGCTGGTTCTGTTGAAGTAAAGACAACTCTTCATGCAGACAACGGACACAGCCCCACTGGTAAGTGAGCTGCAGCAACATGTCTTCAGAAAAGGGCACCAAAACACCCAGGATTTTGGTGAGCTGTACTAGTTTATTAGAAATGGTCACCTAGAACAAAGATTTGGCAGGTATTTAATATAAGCTTAGATAATCTATTACACCTGCAGGAAAATGACTGTCTTCTATACCTGCAGAACAAGATCTCTACAGTGGCGGCGAGCCTGACCACACTGGTAAGACAGCCTAGAAAGTGTCAGTCTTGTGGAGCTGGTTACCATCACTGTAGACTCACAGCAAAACACAGAGGAAACAAAATCCACTCCTGGTTTACAAGAGGGCTTTGCAAACCGCTTACGAAGAAAGAAGCCTAAAAGATAGGTCTGTCTCTCTGTCTAGGGTGGGGTTGAAATTTTTGGAAAGGGTTCAGGAATTCCAAAAGATAGAACCTCAAAACAGAGGGCAAAAATCTGACTTTAGAAATTAATATACCCTGGAAACAAGTGTGTCTAAAAGGTAGCCAGATAAGGAGCCAGCTGACATTTGAACAGCTCTGTGGCTTGGCAGATGCTCTCACAGCTAACTACAAACACAGTGCTGATCTAAAGGTGTAAAACCCAACATTTTCTGCTGCAGCACATGGGAGAACACAGCTCAAGACATGGGCCAACTGTGTGACAAGGCAAAGACAGATGAGACTGATTTTAATGACAAAATTGTTGTAATGGGTCTGGCTGAGCTGATTTTCCCCATAGCAGCAGTCATGGTGCAGTGTTTTTGTCCTGGGAGCTAGAAGTGTGTTGAAAACACACCCATGTTGTGATTAGCAGTGCTCACACAGCACCAAGACCCTTTCCAACATTCCGCCAGTGGGATGGGGGCAGGGTAGCAAGATCTGGAAGGGAATACAACCTGGACAGCTGACCTAAACTGACCAACAGGATATTTCCATACCATATGACATCAGCTCAACTATAAAGAGAGAGGGAAGGAGGAGGACAGGGGACCATTCGTTGGGAAGACGCTTGTCCTCCAAGCAACTGCTACATGTACTGGAGCCCTGCTTCCTGGGAAAGGCCAGACAGTGTCTGCAGATGGGAAGCAGAGAATAACATCTCTGTTTTGCTTCGCTTCACGCACGGCCTTGCTTTTCTGCTGTTCATTAAACTGCTTTTATTGTAACCCATGGGTTCTTTCCATCTTATTCTCTCCCCACTTGCCCTGCTGATGGAGCTGGAGGGGGGAGTGATAGAAGGGCTTGATGGACACCTGGTGCCCAGCCAAGGTAAACCCACCACAATTGTATAATATAGAAATATATTTTCCATGGAAGTTACCCCCAAGACTACCAATAACTACATGGGGACTAAACAGCTACTGTTGGATTTTTCTCTGAAGAGAGCGTTATTTGTTACAGTGAAGATATTTCTTCTACAGAGAATTTTTAAGCTCTCAAACTTCAGGATCCTTCTCCTTCAGTAATATTTTTCACCACAGAAGATTTGAGACTTATTCCCTTTTCATCACTTCAAAGTATTGATAGGCCTGAATTTCAGCTCATGTTAAATTACTACTAATTAACTTCAGCTCACCTAGGCCTTTGTAAACACTGACTAGGCAATGCACAAGTGCAGATGTGCACAGGTTACCCGAGCTTTAACCAACACAAAAGGTCTGTAGAGCATCTGATTGATATTTCTCCTGCTTCAGAGTGGAACTTGGTTAGGTCTCTGGAGATCCCATGACACAACATAGCAAAGCACATGGTCTGCATTTGGAACTGTAGCTGAAGACAATGAGCCTTTAGGTTGCCTAGAGAGGTGGTGGAGGCCCCATCCCTGGAGACGTTCAAGGCCAGGCTTGATGGGGCTCTGAGCAACCTGATCTAGACATGTCCCTGCTGACTGCAAGGGGGTTGGACTAGATGACCTTGGAAGGTCCCTTTCAACCTAAACCATTCTATGATTCTCTGAGTCTCTACTGAGATGCCTCTACACCATGTTTGCCCACATATCTGCTTCTGGACTTCACAGAAAAGGAGCCTGATGAGGAAGAAGGCTGTCAATGAACCAAACTCCAATTCGTGTTCAGCAACTTTCATAGGGTTATGAAGATCTTTCACATTGATACTCCAGGACTAAGCATATTGAAATATTTTATATTTAGGTCTCAATTGTGAAGTATATAAAGATATTTTCAATGGAAATTCACTAAGGCAATATTGCTAGGGCAATAGTACAATAGTTTTTAAAGGGTTTCAAGCCTCAAACATTCACTTGTTTTGGAAATTTTAAGTCTGAGTTAGAAAGGATCAGCATTATTGTTCTCATTTATTGCATCTTGTGAAGTTTTCTGCTGAGTCAGCATCATTCCCTCACTACTGAGGCTGCCACTGTTATAGTTTCACTGTCAGTTTTCAACACACAAAGAACAAACTGTAGGAGTATTCATTTTACAATAAAAAGCGTTGAACTACCATATTTACTGGCTTTACACAATTTTACTTGAAGCCTGGTTTATTTCAATTTGTTGAAAGGTAGGGATGTATAGCATCGCATTAATTTCTGAAAAAAACCCCACGTTTATCCCCATTATTCTTCCAGTTGAAAGGCCAGCTCCTGAGTTTTTAAACTGCAGATCAAATGAACAATGTTCTTAATTGTAAAGCTGTTTGTAAGAGGTCTTTAAATTGTGTTTGAGGAGGTTATAAACTATGTTGTAATTTACAGAGGCACCTAAAATTAAAAGACCAATTTCTAATCACTGAGTGTATGAACACACATGTGTTGACGGCATTATGCAGATCTGTCAGTGTATTTGTACATGGAATCATGTAGTCATTCCTTAGAGGCAATGGAGACAACTGTATTCTTTCTGAATAGCACTTCTCAGTCCCAAAACATACTCTAGAAGTGTTTTCTATAATGACTTAAGGAGTTCATATCACACCATGCCCTTAAAAGAGCCTAAAGAGATTAAACACTGGCTAGGGACAAGTCTTGCAGCTCCTGGTTAAAGGGAGCTGTGCAGGAAATGAGCTGAGAAGCATGGAGCTCCCTTCAAGTAAGTGATGGGCGAGAATGCTACCAAGAGAGGCAGCCCGAGGCCTTGAAGACGTGATGCCTGTTAGTTGCCAAGTTTAAAAAAGCAGGAGTTGCCTATGTTATGAAGAGAAAATGTCCTGCTGAACCCACTGACACCTCCCATTGGTCCTGGCGCCAGCTACAGAGGGAACACAGCACTGTTGGGAATTATGCGAGCTCTGCAATAGCCTTTGAGCAGGTGCCTGAACTCTGCCAGAGAGTCAGTCTCTTTGCTCCATCCTTCCTCAATGTTTTCTGGCCACTTTTGTGCTAGGGACACCCTTTAGAAACTTCCCTGTGGACACAAGTGCATTTCACTACAGTGTTCACGATGGAGATCTACACACATCTTATACACAGAAAGTGGAACTATGCCAACATATACCCACAGAAACCAGATAAAAGAAAATCAGAATAAGCTGGCATATGAAGTGCAGAATTTCTAGGGGAGCTGACTAGTCTACACAGCTAGTACAGTAGATATTTCAAAGTCAAGGAGTGACCTTCATCATAATGATAGGAAAGATGCATTGCCATCCACCTCCAACTGTTCTAATGCTTACTAGAAACTATGGGGAAGGAAAGAAAGTGGGAGGAACAGGAAAAGCATGAGAGTAGTACATCAATATGTTTTCAATATGGTAACAGGATCAGGCCTGAAATTTATTACAAGGATGCAATTCTACTGTGGAAACAGCACAGTGTAATTATTTTGCTTGTTAGCCTGGCCAGGTAGAGGGCCAGGCTGTTCACACTACACAACCACAAGATAAAAAGATGGTCCCTTCTTGAAAAGATGGCAAGGCTGAACTGAATGGCTTTAATAATTGGCACAAAAGGATGATTCTGCAGCTTAGCAGCCTGATTCTTCATACTTAACACTAGTTAATTGAAGTGCAAACTCTGCAAGTCTATAAGCATGGGAAAATTTCCTTAAACTGAGCCTCACTCCTAAGACTGACCTTGAATTTTGCACTGATTAAAAGTAATTTCTTTTTATGTCATTGTACACATCCCACATTCTGAATACGTAGATACTGTTATGACAGTCCCAAATATTTTCATCCTTTGGAATCTTAATAATTATGACCTTTATTATTCTTGTTGGAGGGATTTTCACCTTCCTATAACTGAATTCTCCAAAGCAAGAGAATGAATTTATTGCCTTTGCCGACTCTTGCCTGTTGATGCATGCCCCTGGGTCAGTAGTACACATGAGCTCTAATCATGCTGAGATGCTGTTAGTTTAAGTTTTTCCCAACCTGAAGGCAAATGCCTTCTTCATCACCAAAGTGTACTTTCATTTCAAGGCATCCAAAGTTAAACCTCCAGGCTTTTGGATTCAAAGTAAATGCATTAAGCACACGAGAAACAATTTAGTGCAACAGGTAGAGGATACATGCTATTTAACCAGCAATAAAGGCTTTTCCTTCTGTTTTCACCTAGGAAAAGAGAGAAAGAGAGAGAGAGAAAGAAAGAAAGAGAGAGAGAAAGAGAAAAAGAGAGAAAGAATGTAAGGTAAGCAGGCGATATACTTTCAGAGATAGGACAAAAGAAACCAGTTCAGCTTAGCTTTGTGTTTCAAGAAGTGCAATTTTATGAAGTCAAGTTAGGCAACACTTCACTCTAGAATAAACACAGGGATATTTTACATGCAATTTACTTAAACTTTTCCTTAAGGTGGAAGCTAACACTTTAAAATGTCTTTAGTGTTTGATTCCAGAACCTAACATATCCTATCTATTGTGTATGACTTTCTGTGGTTCTCCTAATGTACCCACTTGCATCAAACAGAATACATATGAAAAACCAAAGCCCAGCTGGCAATATTTTATAGTTACTTTTCCCAGCCTGTACGCACACTGCTTTAACTTTGTTTAGATATCGGATATCATAGGGAGACGATCATTATTGGTTTTAAAGCTTTCAGTTCATGGAGTGAATATTTTACATGATCTTGTCCCATACTCTTTCTATATCCTTAGGCTGCAGGACTCAGGATGAGGAGACAAAAGACACTGTCCTGTAAGTAGGGAAGAATTCAACCAGTTGTCCCAGAGGGCAAAGTACCAGTCACAAAAAAAGCCCCTCCTCTCTGGTAGTCTCCAAACAAATTTTCTAGGAAGTCTGAAAAGACAACTCTGTGTTCAGCACAGTATAAGATGAACTGTGAGGTAAGGTCAATCCATCTCATCCCTGTACAACACTTTAGTTCTCTGTAGGGCTCTTCACTTCTACGCTGCCTCACATACTTGCTAAATCTGTACAAACATACTCCAGTGCTGCCCAAGTACATAACTTGGAAGGGCTGGTATTTCAAGAGGAGTCCCACTGCCTTTTGTCACATTGCAGAAAGTGGATTAAGAATAAACTGTTGTATTTCATAAACCTGTGAGCTTGAACCACAAACAGCTACCTGGATCCAAGTGCATCACATGAACACACAATCGGGCACACATCTAATACAGGTGCTTTTCATCTGGGATATGATTTCTCTTCCTTATTAGTCTTTCTGTTCATCAACAGTAACTTCCAAGAAGGATACTAAATGTTATTCCTATGCCTTCAGTTCCATCTATAAAGTAAGAATAATTTGTTTATTAAAGTCAATGCAATCTAAACAAATGCTAAGAAACTTTCCCCAACTCTGAACTTGAATATTTCTGTCAGAAGTATTGCTGCAATTACAAGCACAATGGAATATCCAGTCTTGAATAACAACCTCTCAAAGGGCAGTCCCAGTTTCTATCTGTCCATTTTAACAAAAGATCACTAGCTACAGGAATATCATCTCCACAAAAAGCTTTAAAGTGACATCTTATAAATTCCAACAAACCTCAAGGTGTCTGAAACTTCATGGAGTACTTTAAGAAGTTGCTACCACTGCTGACCTGCCACTCTGACCCTTAAACTGATAACAGAGTCTAACTGGTGCTGAAGCCTTACAAGCTTAACTAGCAGAAATCTTTCTGCATTGTTTCATAGTATTATTTCAGTACAAATTTGTCTGCTATTTAATTAGAATAAATAATTAAGCAATAAAACAGGCACATACTAGCCCAAAACAGAGAAAATTGTTTATTTGTCTGGAGTCCTGGCAACTAACTTAGACATTATTTGACTAGAACTTCTTGCAAGGACTCCTTAAAACAGAAACAGGATAGGCACTATTTTACATTATTTTTCTGTATAATTTACTTTATTCTTATAACAGACAAAAAAAAAAAATCTCAACCTAATAAGAACACCCAAACACCTCCTACAATAGCTACCTGGGAGACTACATAATCATTTATAGAATATATCTAATGAATCAGTATCTTGTGACCAGTTTTTAGACAAGTAATTAGATCAATATTTTCAAAACTGGCTTTAAATTTTAAAATTTCACTTTGTTAAAAGGAAGGATTTCTTTCCTATTTTTTTTTCTGTGTCCCCTTTCTTTAATTTCTTTCCAGTGGGTTGGAAGACCTCAGTTGCTCACAGGGAGGGCAGGGGTACAGCTGGGGTTGCTATTGCCTTACGCTGCAATGCGAGAATTGCTGTAACCCCTCTCCCAGAGCCCTAAATCCTGTACCTAAAACTAAAGTCATGCAAACACTTGGAGAAAACATACATCAAAAGTGAATGACTGAGAACGTGAAAAATGAGAGGAATTCAGGGAATTTCAGTTCTATTCTTAATGGCCTTTGCTGCCTTCCTCAAGTACTGTTCAAAGATGTTTCAGAGGTTGGTGAGACATCCTTCAAACCTAAACCACCATTTTTCCACACCACAGTGACTTTAAAGTTTAGTGAAGATGTAAATGATTGTGGGGAAACCAAATCTTGACAATGAAAAACACACATCAAGACCAATATAAGTATTTTTGCAGGAAATTAAGAAGTTGTTGAATTCCTAGTGGGATATAGAAAAATTGGAAGAAGCCTCTTGACTTGTGCACTGGTACTGTGAAGAAAATCCATGGGCATAGAACATCTTTCTCTTCAGCAGTATTCTTCAGGTTAATTTCAATTTCAAATTAAAAAGGGTTTTCTCTGCTCTTGCTTTATATAGACTGTAGTATAGTGTTTCCATCATCAATCATATATTTGCATAGGCTTACTAGAGGTTAGGTTGATGTTATACTCTTCATTTAAAAAATCTATAACTGATGAGAGAGTATTACTATTATGAGCTATATTAATACATTCTCCCTCTTTTTACATAGAATTTTACCACCACATAAGTTGTATTATATGATGAAGGCAAAGAGCTTGTGAATAAACTAGATGTACATTAAATTTTCTGTATAAGGAGGTTACTCTATCTTTAGTTCTCAGTGGTACAATATTCCTATGAAGTAAGTGGTCCAGAGTTCAGGAAAAGTGCTCAATAGATTCCTCAGTCTGGTTTCCCCTTCCCATGAAGGGTGTGGAAGGGCTTGCTGTGGGACAATAATGGGCTGGTCATCGCTTGTTCAGCCCTTTCTGACAATTAGGACATTCTTATTACATCACTTAAAAACTAACTACAAAAAAACCCAAAACAAAATACCACTACTTTTTTTTTTAATGAGACATGGATTTTTTTTGTGTTTCAGATTATTTTGGTTGAATTTTTATGTCTCATTACTTGATACCTTGACTAGGTACTGAAGAGAGCAAGCAAAACAATGTTTGTAGGGAAGTATAAAGTTTTTTATTAAACCCTACTTTTTCGGCTGGTCTAAAGCACTGAAATCCTTCTCCAAGTTTGAAGACATAGAAGTATCAATTGTGGTATCTAAACACAAGTGGAAAACAATAGCTGCAAAGGTGAGCAGCTGAAACCTGCACAGTACTGAGCTGGTGAGCAAGAACAGGCTATTTCAGCACACGTCCATCACAGGGCATCAAGAGGCCCTTGAGAAGAAGTGATGTTCTGTAGTGCTGTAATTGTTATGAGTACTCCGAGGCTCTCAGAAAAGAGAGCTATTCAGAAAAGCAAACATGTCTTCAGTATTTCTCTAGGCTTTTGAGAAAAGTCCATATTAAAATACTTTATAATAATTACTGAAAGGCTTTAATAAAGGGAAATATTCCCCTTTATTAAGACTGCTTAATTAGAAATTAAGACTGCTTGTTTAGAAAATTAATCAGAAATTAAGATAAAATATGCCAGTGTTTATAACCGCTTTCCTGTGCACATGCAGTTTTAACAACAGAGAAACATACTCAAAACTCCCAACAACCCAAACCAAAATCCCAGGATCTTTTTGTTGATTACTCAGGAGGATATCTTCAACAAACTATTCTACATTTTAAAAAATTTGATTGCTCTGTGTGTGGCTTTGCTTGAACTCTGTATAGACCCAAAAGAAATGTGTTAAGTGTGTTTCCTAAACACAGCATTGCCAAGGCTGGTAAATATTTACACCAAGACTTTTCTTTCCCTTCACTTTCAAAAGTCTCTTCTTCAAATCTCAGACATGCTGAAATGTCTCAATTTAAGTTTTACACATGGGCAGAAATATTTAGTTCTTCCCAAACAAGACTAGAGGCATTTGTATGGAAATATTCTAGGAAGAAATAATAATTAATCACTGAATGGCAGAAGAATTGCATTGTTATTTCCACCCTAGAGTAGTTATAAATTTGGCCAAGTTTTGACAACTGAAAACACTGTGCTAGCTTCTGAGGATTATTCTTTTTCCTTGACCTCCAGAGAGAGCCTCCCTTTGAAAGACTTCATAGTGTTTCTTAAACAACTAATTTCACCATTCCACTATTTGAAAAGTACTAAATAGGCCAGAAAAATATTTTGCTTTTCTTTTAAAAGGGTGGTTGTCACCAAGGTTCAGTTTTTCCTTCCTATTTGCAAATTGGAAAGGGAACTGGGACCCTTTCCTTTGTACAGTGGCTTCCACTCCCTTCTTCTCTAAGGGAAAGACCTTGCTGTGAAAAACAGACATAGAAAATTACAGGAAATTTACATAAATAAACAAGTTTGTTGCTGGTATTTAATGTGTTGGTACAAGCACACATGAAAATATGTCAGGGCAGAGTTTGGTCTGCTATTTATTGACACTGAATGAGGCATTTTGTCATTCTTTTGGCCTAACAAAGTGGCATCTACATTGTTGCTTTTAGAGTTTGCTTTCTTATCATTAATATGACTACTAAACACTTAGAGATCTTACTACAAAGTGATTATTCAGAGCAGAAAACAGATAAAGTTGTTTGCAACAGGATTTCAATAATTTGCTTTCAAAACACTGCTGAAACAAATCCGATCCAATGCTAAAACATAATCAAAGTGCATCAAAATGCAATCATTTATTTCTATCTTCTATACTTCTGTAAATACAGTTCATCATTATATCCTTCCAAAAATGAGGGTTAGGCTTTCAAAGGACTATGCAAGGGATTTAGCCACAAAGTTTTCATTAACATCAATGACTCACTCAGCACCACTTTGAAAGGTTACCTCGGGTAGTTATCTTTCTCTTACTGCACAGGGGTTTTATACCCTCTGCTCCTCTTAATGTTAGGAAGAATTAAGTTTGTCTCTTTTCTGTTCCCTGATCAGAGAATAATTTTTTGTAACTTCTGACTGATAATTTTCTATGTCCTAAACTTAAATGGCTGTTTTGCTTTAGGGAAAGGAGGATCAACAGGCTCAAGGTTTTCCACCCTTAATATCCCTCTTCTTAATGCTAAAGAATGCAGAACATTTATTTTCAATATTGCTGTAGCTAAAGTTTCATTTAATTAACTATATGCACATACACACAAACTAATTCTGCTTTACAATGCTTAGCCAAAGCTGCATGTCAATCTAAAAACTAAATAATGGAAAACAGACATTTAGCTTAGTTTATATAACCTGACAATCCTTCCTCTGTTTCACCTAGTGTCATCTTTCAGTGTTCCTTTCTAATTTTATTTGGAACAAAATAAAAAGATTAAGATAAAATAATTCCCAAAAGATAATTGCAAAATGATTTATGTGCAGGTGTTAAATTATTTCTGGCATTGCTGTTCCATAGAGCACAACATTACAACATTATGGTATTCAACAGAGCATCTATGTTTGATAATCCTCCTAATCATCAAAAGACACTGGATTTGAATCCCGAAGGCAATGTTACATTATTATTAAATTTTAACATCAGTGGTTCTGTTTATGGTTCACTAAGATATGAATTTCTTTCACATTCTGTCGGGTTTACTGCTTATTTTGTTTGCCTTGGAACACAGTCAGTTTGAGCTTTCCATAAGCCACCAGTTTTTCAGCTATTGCTTTTGCACTCTTCAGGTACACCGAGCAACCCTAAACAGAAACAACCAAACAGTTTTCAGTGTCTCTGGCTAGTGAGCTCTATTACCATAAGGATTAAAAGCTCTGGTCATAGACAAGGCTGCTCAGCAGGTCCTCAGAGCCACACAAAGTTTGCCCACAGCTGGCTCTTTAAGAGACAGCGCAGTCAGGAAAACATGTTTCTAAAATCACATTGCCAAATGGTAGAACAACTTGTAGAGCAGCCCGTTAGCATATATTAGCATTGTGTACATTGCTGCGAGTTGTGTAGCAATGCTTGAGAGAGCTTGTTGTAATTAAACTACTCCTTTGGAATCTTAATCCTGAGGCTTTCTGATTTGTAATTTCATCTTCATGGCTGCACAACCAATTTTCTATTCTCCAGTCACTGCAACACAGCCCTAGGCTGCAGTATCTTTCCATGCCAGCCACAGAACAAGCAGGCTACACATGACAAAAGCTTCACTTTCAAACCATATGCCTGGCTCGAAGAGCCACTGCTTCTGAAAAGCAGCTCAGTGCCTGTGGTTACTCTTCACACTTATTCCAAATCAAATCACTGCAGTTTCACAAAATTTCAAGCTTCCCCCTCCTCCCCACCCTGTCAAGCTGCACAACTATTGATTTCACTTGCATCTGTGCTACCTCTACACAGACAGCTCATAGAATCTTAGAATATTTAAATTTAGAAAAGACCTCTAGGATCATCAAGTCCAAGCTTCATCCCAACATTTCCCTGATCACTAGACCATGTCCTGAAGTGCTACATCTACTTGTTTTTTTTAATATATATGGCAACTATATACATAAAGTAGATTCAAATTTGGTTCTCCATTTATCTAAGAGGATTTGGGAGGTTAAAAGAAAAGAAGTATTTTATTGGCAAGCTAGGACACACAACCAGATACATGCGCGCTCTCGGATAATATAGTTCATATTAACATTTAGCCACCTAGAGCAGCAGTTCTTGCTAGCAGAACCACATGAAAAAGAAAACCACTAAACCCCTCCTTGCCCTGGAGGGATTCTCCCATTATTTTTGCTAATAATGATGCTACCACAAGAAATCCTACAGACTGCTGAGCTGGCTGCCAACTGCAGATACCAGACTGCACTTGCAGTATTTGAAGCTATGTTACTGTCCATTGTGTCTCTGCTTTGGGCTATCATAACAACATGCACACACAGCTGTCCGTGTTTATGCCATGGCAAGTAAGAAGAGAGGGCTCTGACAACTCAGACCTTGGCATAGGAGCTTATTTTGGAT